>JBDJHY010000002.1:9754969-9783223 GCA_039654485.1 Withania somnifera
AACAAATAATCAAGTAAGGAAGTAAACAAGGGCGGCGTACTAGTAGCCTCAATAAAAGGATGAAGGCATATTAAAATGGAAACCCACACATAACTACAAAAAAATATCCATGCAAAGGAGGATGTAAAGTAACGACTAAATAATTCAAGTAAAGGAAAATATAAGCAGATATAACCCGCTGGCATCCCATACTACCAGGAGGTACAAACAAGTCATACCCACCAGTTGGCATTCCATACTACTAGAAGGTAACAACCATAAAATAAGTGCATAAAGTAAGACGGACATGATGGTTCATCTAATTTCTTCCTTGATCAAGCTCTCATAGCATAACTCTATGTTCAATCACATAATTCAGAACTTACAAGCAATTCTAGATAATTCTTATTCGCCCTCATTATCCCCGTCAATTCTCCAAATTAGGGTTCTAATTATGGATTCTTCACTAAGATCAATCTCAAGAATTTCCTTGATAACAAGAATCAAAAGATGGTCGGAAAAAACAAAAGGCTTCCTTGGAGAAGAAAATCACCCAAGCGCTAGCAAAAATCACCCTTTACAGCTCTATGTCTTAAACTTGCACTTTGTGAAATAAAAACTTGAACTATATGATAATTTTTGAAATTCTACTCAACACTCATTGTATCGGTCCAATTGCAGCTATAACGGTACTGCTATGATGAAAAATTCCCATTACAATGGCTCACTGACTATGTTAGTGGTCCGACACTTTTCGTAACTTGTGAGATTGTGAAAAACTAGGATTTGCTAGAATTTACAACATACCATTGATTTCTAGGCATAAAAATTCAAGCCTATATTGGCAACTCTCATAATCGAAGTTTCATAAATCCAATTTCAATTTCAAAAAAAAGTGTTATGGAAAGCTACATTCTCCTACTGTCCATGATTCTACACTAATCACCCAACTTTTAATCTCCAAGATCATAATCGCTCTTATGGCGCACATGACTAAAAACTTTATCATGACTAGCCCACCTTGATATTCCTCCAACTCTCAAATTAGGGGTCTTTCAACTAGGAAACTTAGTCCCTAAACCACCATGTGACGATGGAGCGGATCGTTATAAAATGTGATTGGAAATATCTGAACTTGATTCTTGCATGTTGTTGTTGGCATTAGTTGTTTTTCTGTGTCTGCCCTTATTTAATTCTAGTAATGTGTGAAAAGTATTGCGACAGGACAGTTAGGGCCAACCCTCGTCATCACTTTGAATTTTGGTCAATTAATGATGTTGTTGAGTATACGTGAATTTCCTATTAACCTTGCTTTCTTCTACACCTTTATGTAAAGGTTTTGAGATAAGTATCAACAACCGATAAATAATAGTTTTGGAGCATGTTCACAAGATTCTAAGGTATAGCTACTAAACTAATCCACATGTTTTGAATCTCCTTTATCTTTTATTTTTCTAATTCATTTTATTTCGGCAATAATATTAACTGAAGTTGTATTTCATCATAGAGATCTCTACTAGTGACTCTAGATTTTGGAAAAGGATGTATCTATTTTCTGCACTTCTTACAAGATTTTTATGAAAAAGTTAATTTATGACTTTAAGTTAGTTTTAAATAAACACACGTTGACTTATGTTTGTGATATATTTTGAACTCTATTATTTTGGGTTGGCTTATCTATCGGGTAGATAGTCATCATCACTTTTCTGATTTTTTAATTGTTACATTTAATATAAAAAAAATTCAATCAACATTTCTAATGACCTTCGTGCTTTTAATATAATATATGTATATAATGCATTGACTTATTTTATGATGCACCCAAAAGAATGACTATCTACACTAGTTTGGCGACGAAGAAAATATTTGTTTTGTAATTTTTTTTATTGATCAAAATATTTCTTAAAAAAAATAAAATTTTTAAAGGATAGAAAAAACACACCTTCACAGTGCTTTCCTGAATCACATATAAGTACTCTTAAAAACAATATTTCTCTGATTTACTTAATAAATACAAAAAAAAAAGAAAAAAAGAAGTCATTTTAACACAATCCTCCATCTTCTAGCTTTGTATATGCTACCCTTAACTCCTTTCGCCCCTTCAAGCTTCCTACATAAAATTTTCAAGCATAATAGGAATAAACAAACTCGAGGTATGCCTACTTACCTTTTTATTGCTTTTACATTATGGCTGATTTGGAAAACTCAAAATGATCATGTATTTTCTAATAATAAACAACATCTTAATAAGTTTACTATTTCTAAGTTTGTTACCTTCCGAGTACTTTTATTTAGGGCCTCTCAATCGTCATATATGCAGACCAACTGCAAGAGGCTTGGATATAGATGCTTTGAATACCAAGATGCTTGATACAACTTTTTGTAATCCTTCACCTTACAACACTAACTCACTAGATAGCTCTTCTCTTGATTCTAGTAGAAATCCCAAGGATCCAACTCTAGAAGCGCCTTGGTGTCTTAACATGTTTTATCCCGACTGCTTACCTAAAAGCTCCCATGTGTCATATATTTTTATTTGAATAATAATAGTGTTGGAAATTGAGAAAAAAAAAAAAAGTGGAGATGGATTAAACAAGAGGTGTTTTAAGTATGCTACAATTTAGCAGTTGGAATAGTATGGTAGTTTCATCTTTTGGCATTATCGAACTACCTATGTAGTAGGACCTGTTTGGTCACATATTTTAAAGGTATTTTTTGAGATTTTTTTTCCCCCACAAATATGTGTTTGATAATAAAATTTTGAAATAATATATCTTTATAATTATTTGGTCAAATTATTTAATTGTTACGATTAAGTGTAAAAAAAGTTACACTAAATGGACCAAAACTCTACTTCTTCTTTTTCTTGTTCTTATTCGTAACTCCCTTCTTCCCCCCCTCCTTTTCTTCTTCTTAGCATTTCTAAAATAAAAATAAAAGAATATTAACTCAAATTGTCATTCAATTGTTGACTTTTATCACAGAAAATTACTTAATTTTGATCTTTACTTCAAAAATTACTCTACTATTATATTTTAATTCAAAAAATCACTCAACCTATTTAATTATATTTAAAATAAAATTTTCTTTCATGGAATGTCTATTTTAAAACAAAACTTTAAAAGTAAAAATGATCTAGTGACCTTTTTATCCTTTTCCTAAACTAATATCTCTCCTTATCAATTTCACCCTATATTAAAAAAATTAATGATCGGATAATCCCATATCTAGACATTTACCAAAAATAAATCCCACAATTTTATTTTATTTTTGTGATTTGAAATGCGAAAAACAAGAATAGAGGCTAATTTGTAGTTGACTATTGTTTTATTTAAATAAGAAAAAATTCCTAGACCTTAACTTGACTATAAAAAAAAGAAAATAGAAGATTATATTAAAGGCTTAAAAATAAAATGATGTAGATAAGTGTAGGTCATGGACAAGCCGATGTGAAAAAAGGTTAATTATATTTCAAAAAGGGTGATTTGCGGTATTCTAGTTTCTAGTTTATTTTTTTACTTATATTATGTAAAGAAGTTTATTATAAATGATTTGCAGTAAAGATAAAATTTTCTATGCTTAAAGAGTTTCCTGTCCTAGGCGTAGAGGAACCACACCAATTCAACCCAAACTTTCACAATTTTAACAGATAATTTTTAAATAATAGATGGTTATTTATAGTATCTTATATGAGAAAAGTATTTTGTATTATTTTTCATGAGTCTATTATAATAATATTTTAAGAAATGCAATCATGTTGAGTATACATATAATAATATAGTTAATTTATGCTTATACTAGTCGAATTTATTTGTAGACGACTTAATTATGTTAATTTTGATTTATACAATTATTAGTGTTACCACAAATATTTTGTGATTTAGCAAAATATTGCATAGTTTGATTTATAATTTTTATTTATCAAAAAAAAAAATCTTTAGGTATCCAAATGTGAGTACTCTTAATAAAATTTCTAGTTTCGCTACTAGTCAGCCACATGAATCCTCAACATATCTCCTTTTCAATTGTCTTTATTTTTCGCGGTTAAACTAAAGGAGGAAGAAATTGAGGAGAAGGAAAATGAGAAAGATGGGGAAGAGATATTACCTTGGGGGAATAACGATAAGAGGATCATTAAAAGGATAGTTTTTATTTTTAGAACTTCATTAAGTAAATTTTATTTTAAAAATAATTAAATAGGTTCAGTGACTTTTTGAGTAAAGACAGTGACTCTCTCGGAGAAAAATCTATATTTGAGTGACTATTTAATTAACTCATCTTTATTGATATTGAGTAATTTAAAATTTTGTAGTGAAAGTCAGAAAAAATTTATTATTTGCAGAGAGCTAAGTATTTGCAAACTCTCCAAACTCTGTCCAAAATTTTTACTCCAATAACTCCATTGTTAGAAATTTGAAAAGTTTGAAAACTTACAAATGAGTTTTCAAGTTGTTGATCTTGTTCTTACTAGGTGTATCATTAATATTTTGGAATATGTGTAAAACTTCATTGATGATGTTTTTAAAAGCTTGAAAAATTACAAATAAGTTTTGAATTTGTTGAAAATTTTAACAAATTGATGATTTATAATTTATTGATGGTATCATTTTGAAGTTGTAGTTGAAATATAAAGATTTTTAAAAAGGATTTGACTCATTTTGAATGTTATGGGATATGTGTAAAATTGCATTCTTGAAGTTCTTAAAAGCTTGAAACTTACAAATGAATCTTGAATTTGTTGAAAATTTTAACAAATTGATGATTGTAGTTTGTTGTTGGTGTCATATTGATGTTGTTGTTGAAATTCGAAACTATTTGAAAAGGATTTCGATATATGAATATATGTAAAACTTCATTATTGGAGTTCTTAAAAGTTTGAAAACTTTTAAATGAATTTTGTTGAAAATTTTAACAAATTGAGGATTGTAGCTTGTTGGTAGTAGGATTTTGAAGTTTTTGAAAATTTGAAGTTATTTGAAACGGATATGACTCATTTCAAATGAGGTTTAAAAGAGACGAAACACAATTTTTGTATTGGTTTGTCTAACAGTTCAAAAGTGTATATAAACATCTTATTTATATTTTTATACACGTTTATATAAATTTATAAATCTATGTACAGTTAACATATAAAGTTGTATAAATATATGTATCGAGTAAAATCTGAGCTACGCGGGTGTAATTTTATTTTTGAATGATATAAATATAATTATTTTATGTAAATGGTCTATTTTTATTTTTCTGATTTTTGCAAAAAAAAAAAAATAAAAAAATTTAGCTTTTGAAAACCAAGTCATAAAACCTGCTTCAAACTTATATTTTTGCACCAAGATATAATGGTTGACTTCTTTTAAAATTCATCCCAAATTTTATATTTTATAGTTTTTAAAGGAATTTCCAATGCTAATCCCTTTCCCCTATAAAACGTACTCTTCTCTATAAGAAGGAGAACTACGTTGTGTCCAAAATCTTTTCCAAACTTGTGCTCATATTCGTTTCGTTTTAGTTTAAGCCATGCTTTCAACTTTTGTACACTTTAAAAATACTAAGTTATGAATGTCGTGTGTTGTCCTGTTACTGTATTGTAGAAATATACGTGCTTGCTGTAAAGAAATTATTCATAAAGTATGAGAAAATTATATTGAAAAATAGCTAATTAATATAATTGTTATTATTTGTCTTTTTAACACTAATAAATTTTCATAACCAATTATAATTGACGAATTATAATAGCTAATAATTGAATTATAAATATTTTTTTATTAAAATAGCATATTTTGATTATAGGAAAATGTATTAAAAAAAAAAAAATAATCTTCCAAACTTATTTGTATATAGGACTATAATTTTGATAATGATAGTAAGTGTGATTTAGATAATTTGGGATTAGAAGTATGTTTGGCACAGTTGGATATTTTTGATAGTTTTTAAAACTTATAAATATAAATTTTTTATAAAAAAAAATAATAAAATATTTCAAAAAAATTATGACCGAACAAATTTAAAACCTTAATTCAAACTTCATACAAATCTAATTTTTCAAAACTATTTAAAAATTTATGATTAGTGTTGATTAGAGGAAAAAGAAAATCTATGGATGTATGGTAAAAATATATTTATGTGATTAAGCTAAGTTATGAATTGAAAGTCTCCTCCAGGATTGAAATTCAAATATTTCTCTTTTAATAAGCCGCTATACTATCAGCCTATCGGCATGGCCAGAGGATATATTGGTCATTTTATTAAGGAAAAAAAAAAGGATTATTTTAGTTATTATTAATACTAGATATCGTAAAAGCTGAAACAATTATTCTTATTTTGATTGCTATTTTTGTATCTGTGTTTGCTTAAATAAGAGAATTAATTAATCAATATTATGTATGATTTGCAGAAAGAAGAAAAAATATACTCAAGGATGTACGCAATATCAAATAAAATATACACACTAATGGCTTCATATGACATGACAGTGATGTATGATATGTTCCCTGTGCTGTGATTATTGTGCCACAAAATTATTGGTACCTCGAGAGGTTATATGTTAAGCAGTTGTTTGTGCAAGTTCAAAGAATTCAAGAATCCACGGTAGAGAAAAAATTTGACTAAATGGATACTTGATTGGTTTAAATGGATCCATGTCATAAAACCCATTTCCCCTGAAGAAACATAGCATAAACAAATCCATGTCTGGATGCTTCTTCTTAAAGAAATTTCCAACAATATTTGTTAATTGAGCGTTTAGGTTCACGAGGAACATTACCTGTAAGATAAGATTGCATAGGTTTATCATCAATGGACTAAAAAAATGTATCTCAAATCAACAGGACAGTCTGTAAACCAGTATGCACAAACTTTCTGTCTATGTTTGATAAATATTTCGGTTTACAAACAAGGAAACCAGCTCTAGTTTACCCACCGTGAACTGTCTTGTGAAGGCCAAAATTTAATCTCATCTACCATATTCTTTATACAGAATAAAACAGGCCCAAAATGTGAATAAAGTATTCCATTGCTATGTGGACAAAGAAACTGATTCATGTGAACAACCAATTGCGGTTCCTTATTAGCAGGAAGAAGGAAATTCAAAAACAAAAAAAAGGAGATAAATTACATTGATGTATATCTTCGTTCCACTTGACAATTGAAGTAGTTATTCAGTTAACATTTTCTTTTACTTTTTCCCTTTTAGTTTTAGCAGGAACATAAACTTGATTCATGAATTAAATGGGCCTTTTTTATTTAAAAAAAAATTATACAACGGTCACACGCTCACCCTTGTTGCAGGAATTAGGATAAAGGAAAAACTATTAATAATAGAAACCACTCTTCTAAATCTATGAACATATGGTTGTTAAAGAAGGAACTTTGTAAACGCCGGAGAAGATGGCACCTTAAGATGCCTATTGTCTAAAAAACAGCCAGTATTGTGTTCATTGATGCCTCCACGGCATCTGAATCAAAACCTGCGAATTTTGTTTTTTCTTCTTCGAGGAACTTTAATTTTGTCATCAAAGCACTATAAGTTAGCCAAAGGTGAAGTGTAAATTACTAAAAAACACGCAAGTCGATTTATGGTAAACAAACACTTAAATGGAACATAGACAGAAACTAACTAACTTCATGAAAATGGAGAAACTTTGACCCCAATAGGAGCCATAGAAATCAAGACAAAAACGTATTAATTTAATATATATTTAAAAATAATTTATTATTTAACCTTTTTTATATTTTAAAAAATTAATGAATAATAAATATTTAATAGTAAGATAAAATAAAATAAAAACATTCTGAATTGGACAATTGTTGTTGAACAACTAATTTTATTAATTTTCAATGATAAAATTGTATTATCCTGAAATAAAAAAGGAGTTTACAATGTGCATTTTTCTTGCTTGACATGGAAAAAAAACTAAAAATTATTTCTAAGTTGCTTATTTCCTTTCACGTTTAGCTTACCCCTTTGGTTATAAAACTTAAGATTGACAATTTCTTTATGTTAAACGTAACTGTTAGATTAATTAGCAAAATTAATATAGTTTTTTCACGTAATTTGTAAAATTTAATTTATTTTCTTCGTCTTAATTTATTTGTTTTACTTCTTTTAGTCTATTATATAATCAAAAAATACATAAAATATATTATAAATCACAATAATTAACAACTTAAAATATTTAGAAGACACATAAGAAATTCAATTGGCTCTCGAAATTTTATCATAGTCACATAAATTGTAACAGATGAATTCATATATATATTATTTAAAAATAATAGTAAAAGTAATATAAATAACAATAATCAATAAATTAAAAATATTTTAAAAAATATGTAAAAAGTTGGTTCACTAGGATGCTGCGATGGATGTGTGGAGTTACTTACGAATGACACGATTAGAAATGAGTTTATTCGTGACAACGTAGGAGTGATTTCGGTGGAAGACAAGATGTGGAAAGTAAGGTTGAGGTGATTCGGGCATGTGGTGATGAGGGGGTCGGATGCTAAAGTGCACATGTGTGAGAGGTTAGTGTTGGGTGATTTCAATTAAGGTAGAGGCTCATCGAAGAAGTATTGAAAGGATGTGATTAGATATAACATGAAGCATTTACAGCTTTCTGAGGACATGACCCTAGATAGAAAGAATTGGAAGACGCGAATTAAGGTGGTAGGTTAGTAGGTAGGAGTGAGTTCTTACTAGTAGAGATGTGTTTTTTTTTTTTTCATGTTTGTAATAGTATAGTGTGATTCTTGTAGTGTCTTGTTCTTGGAGTTGTATTGATTTTTGTTATTTAGAATTGATTGTTGTGTTATTCTGCTATACCATTGTTTTTGCTATTCATTGATTCTGATATTATATATTGTTTTATTAGACTATGTTTCTATCGTAAGCCGAGAGTCTATTGGTAAACAAGCTATCTACCTCACTTTTGAGGTAGAGGTATGAACCGTGTATACTTTGCCATCACCAAATCTCAATTTGTGAAAATTTACTGAGTATGTTATTGTGTATAAAAAGTTGGTTCACTCACAATTCTATCAGTGTCACATAAATTAGAACTAATAGAGCAGCATATGTTATATAAAGAATATGAAGAAAAAAAATACTATAAAATACTACAATTAATAATTTAAATTTTTAAAAATCATATATTAAATTTGATTGACTCTTTAAAGTTCATCTATATCATATTAATTGAAATAAAAAATAGCATATACTGGGCCCCGCTTCAATATAAATAAATATATTAAAATTATTGAATTTTATGAGTAATTTAAAGTGAAAAAAATGAATTACTTTTTAATATTTTTAATTTTTTAAAAAAATTGAAATTCCAACTTTAACTCAAATTCCAAAATGAAGAGATGTTCTTCAAGGAACAAAATTAAGTTACAACTGTTTGTTTAGATTGTCTTATCAAATGTTACGTATAATGCGGTACATGGCTACTTTATAAAATGCTATAACTTTTTTAGTTCAATTTAAATAAGTTAATATTTTCAGTTATTTGAATAAGCTTATATAAAATGCTACAATTTTAAAATCATTTTCTTAAGAAGAAAAGAATTATGAATAGTTATTTTTATTAGTTATCAAAAAATATTTTTGAAGTGCAAATATTTAAATTTACTCCAGTACTTAACTTAATAATTATGCGTATTTTTATTTTTATTTTTTATTGTAGTCATGCTTATCATTTTAAAGTTAAATTAAAATTATTAATTTAGAGAAGATTAAAAATAATAAGGTACATAAATAAAACATAAGAAGTACTTAATGAATTTAATAAATAATTAAAAATAAAATTTTACCAATTTAATTATAAGATATTGTGATTAATATGCATAAATGTATTTAAGATATATTATTAAAAAATTTATGTAAAATAATATAAATTATAATAAGTAACAATTTAAAAAAACATATCTAAGAATTAATTAACTATTTATATCACTTATTAGCCCCGGGGCAGTGCCACTAGTTTATTTAAATGTAAAAGAGTAGATGACATGCGCATTATCCATAAATTTTCGACTGATAGTCCAAAACGGAAAAGGATTGTGAAAAAACATAAAGTATTTCATTAATTAACCAATTGCTAGTTGGCTTCTTATGTCACTCATCCATTTTTCTTCATTTATTTTTCTTTGCATTCTCCAATTTGTTCTCCTTTTCTGTTTCACTTCTTCTTTTTTTTTTTTTTTTTTTTTTTTTTTTAATTTTTTAAACTTTTATTTGTAAGAAGATCACCGCTTTCGTTTCACTATTTCTTTATTTTTAAATTTATTTATAAAAAATTATTATAATTATCTTTTAAAAAAATTATTACTTTCTAGTCACTGTTTTTCTTTTTCTTTTTCACCACTTTTTTTAAAAAAAAATTCAAAGCTCTTATCTTCTTTGGCTCTTTTTTTTTTTTTTTTAAGAACTAAAAAGAAGCATATATATTTTATATAACGTTGATACATTTTCTATATATATATATTTAATTATGTTAGAGACATTTTTATAGAACTATGATACTATTTTTATACATTTATACAATAATGATCCAATTTTTATGCACATCATATGTAAATACATATTCTATACAATAATGATATGGCTTCTATTCACATTCTATACAACTTTAGATGCAACTACATGCATATACGTATTTTATATAACAGCGGTACAGTTTTTGTGTAATGTTTATATATATTTCATGTAGATACATATCTATATAACTACTAAAGACAAAGGTCTCAACCTTCGTTAACTTAATCCATCAAAAGGATGTCTATATTGCGATAATATCTTATATAACTATTTTACATTGATGCAGATATTATGTATCTTTTATAGTCTATAATCATATTATAAGAATATTCATTTATTATGCCGACTTTACAATCTATGTGTATATCAACGACTATATAGTTTCTATATATTTCTATATAGTTTCAATATATATACCTTATAGATATATACTATATGTAACAATATACAATTTCTATAAAATTGTATTGAAGTGCTGAGAAAAAAGGTGAGAGAAAAAAAAAAATGAACCCCCCCCCCCCAAAAAAAAAAAAAAAAAACTCGTATGGCCAAAATTGAAAATTAGCCACCGGTTGGCATTACTTGGCTAAGTGGCCATAGTATAAAAAATTGCCCAATTTTGGGTCAATTCTTTTAAAAAAGGGCTCATAGTGTCCTTTCCCCTTGAAAATATAGACGATCTCTAGTTTAATCAAGAGGCATGATGAAGACGGTCTCCAAAAGAGTGTTTAAATCAACTTATTTTAAGCATTTTATAGCCAAAATAAATTTTAAACACTTGACATGGGATTATGTACTTTACAATAAGAATCGTCTCTAAATTATATATAATAAGAACACATCTTTACTTTTATGTTTTTTCAGTTAGATAATGGACGACGACAAGTCACCGTCCAGTAGTATTCTCTGAGCTTGTTTTCTCCAAGTCAATACTATTAGGTCACAATCTAAACTTCTGACTGAAAAAGCGAAAAGTAATAAGTTCAACATGTAAGAGAATGTGTTTAACCGATTAAAAGCATGAATTTTAAGCCAACGCAACAAAAAATAAGCCATAAGCATAAGTTAATCGAAACGGGATCTAACAGATATCATCAAAATCATAGAGGGGTCCAAATGCTATTAAGATCAGTATGGACTGTAGACTTTGGACATAATAAGCTTTATGAAGGCAAAAGGTTTCACTACTCACAATATTTAAGTTATGTATGTTAGTATATGTTGAATTAGTTTGGAAGGTGAATATGCGGTAAAACAAAAGGTTTTCAAAAAGCATCTCAATGAGGTCCTCTAATGTTTACTCTGGCAAATACTAGGTTCTAATACATACAAATACAAAAAATTTCAGTTACCAAAAGCAACCTATGCGCGGCTCATGTATTGTCCATTTCTAGTATCCACCAAAATCTCCTCCCCTCTATTTATGAATAACGGAACACTAACAACTGCACCGGTGTCGAGAGTTGCCGGCTTCGATCCACCTGCCATATAATACAGATCATTTAGACAATCAAATACATATTTGGCGTCATAGTAGCAATAGGTTAGGCAGAAGAGCATCAAGAATTTCAATGGTCGACAGAGAGACAAAAAAAAAGACACGGATAATTTACAATGCTATAGCCCTATTAGAATCGAATCATAGGCAGATAGGAAAGAGTTGCCCATACACTCTGAATGGAAGTCAATATTCAATATGTACATATGACTCTACTCCTCAATACAACAGTTCCTATTTAACATGAAATATTCGGGTTTCTACAAACAGAAGAGAGACAGCGTGACAGCAGGATGAAGGGGACTTCAGAGTAAACATTAGCTCCCCCGTCCCAGCAAAACTGAAGGCAGAGCGGAAAAAAGAAAAAGGCTAGGGACATACTAATATTCTCGTCTTGGGGGACCAAGTAAGACCAAGAATATATCCCCAAAAGAAAATAAAAATCCAACCTTCACAAGATTGTAGTACATTATTGCTATACTCTTCTGCTATAATTCAATGGCATGAACTGTTTATACCTCCAAAATCCCATTCTAGGATTCCCAGTTCAGTTGTTCAAGCTAGAAAAAATAACTGATTACCTTGGGCAGTGTCACCTTTGACACCTGGATCAACGTCCACCACTGTCAACTTTACTGTTATAGGCAATTCGAAGTCGATTACCTATGGAAGTATTAACTTTAGTATACTGATTACCATTAAAAGAATATACGAAAGAACTTGCTTCCACAAGACAGGCTAGGCAATCAATGTGAGAGACTGAGATTCTCAATTGAGACTTAAATGGAGAAAATCAAAACTACAAACACTTAAATAAGTTCAACACTCGGAAAATACCTTCCCGTTCCAGAAAAGCAAATTGCAGTCCATGCCCTCTTTTAGAAACTTTGCTTTATCTCCAACGTCTTTCTCATTTAGACGATATTCTTCATAACTGGTCTGCAATAGATATTGCCCCAAAGTTACCATATCATATACAGTGTATATAGAAGGGGGAACAGAAGGCAGCCAAATTATAATTCTCCCTTCCTAAAAGTGGGTATGGGCTAAGGAGGATTGGAGGGAGCTTGATCCACACAACACACAAGTAATGTAACCAATCAAGACATTTTTTAAAAAAAAAATCTGGCTACGAATCAAGACATTATTTCTTCTCAGTATCGTGACCAATTAAAACACTAGTAAGCTACATTAAACTTTCTCCTTTGTATTTTTATAGGTTTTTTGTTCATATGCACCAACAAGGTACTGATATTTAGAGCAGGAAAGACTTTCAGATCCCATTAAACATGTAAGGAGACCACGAAGTTAACAAAAATTTACATTGATTTTCCTGTTTCGGATTACACCAAGCATAAAAAAGCCGCAAAACTCTAAATACTGTGAAATGCAGAGCTATAATTCTTTCTACTTCTGAAAAATCTGCATAAACCACTTTAACCTGTTAGACACTCAGACTAGCATAGCTAAATCTGGATAAGAAAGGGCAGAGCTCACAATCCAAGGGACTTGTGTGTCGCAACTATAGATCAGATGTTCAGATCTTCACCAAAACCAAATAAATTAGCCACACCTTGATGCCCACACTTATACGTGCTAAAGCTCCTTGAATTTGGGTCTAGTTTACGTACGAAAAAGGTAAGATAAAAGACAAAATCTCCATAATACTGTACAGGCTAAATATTAATAAAGATAAAAGTAGCATATTACATTTCAAAAGGCAGTAGTAACAAAAAGATAATAGGCATAATCCCTAAAGTGACCTTGCCCATTAACAAGAGGCCAGGTTTCTGCTTGTTCATTTTGAAAAAGTTCTTTTGGAGGGAAGGAGGGAGGAGAAAGATGGTGGAGTGTGTGCCAGTGAAGCTGCAAGAATAAAACTAGCACATTTGACCACTATAAAAAGTTACTATTTTACCAGATCCATGAAGACATACTGGGAACCATCCTTGTAAGTGAATTGCTTTGTCTCCTTATAGATATTTGCCTCTTCTATCTGCATAGACATTTGAATGTCAACTGAAACTTTAAAAATGCATAAACAGTGTCAATTTGGTATAGGAAAAGAATTGACGTCAAAGTTGCAGGTCCATTATCAATGTAATAGATATGACAGTCTTTCAGTAGATTCTAATGTATTTTATGTTCTAAAACAGGAAGGAATGGAATTTCCACATTGCCTTCAACAGACTTTTATTTGCCTGGTGAAAGTCAAACAACAAGATTAGTTATGGCATTCTGATTAAAAAGGAGCTTATCCCACAAAATTTTATTTTTTTTATCAGGTAAAGTATTTCATTGATTATATCAAAGGCCAACTTGGCCATATCCAAGTAGTATACCAAAAGGAGAAACCCACAAAGTATGATTCTCTTCAAAAGTCATACAATCCTCTATACAGACAACTACATGAGTGCACCTTACACCTCAATTAAAGGAACTTCACCTCCAACCCTTCAAAAGCTCTCCTATTTCTCTCTTTCCAAATGACCCACATTAAAGCAAGAGGAGTAACATTCTAAGCCTTAGCTCCACTCTTCCATCTGAAGATTAACTCCTTCATGGATCTCGACATTGCCCAAGACACCAAACCATCTGAAGATGTCCCACCATAGCTGCATGACTAGTTTATGCTGTAGAAAAAATATGGTCCACGTTTTCTCCTGCCTCCTTACATAGGAAACACCAACTTAGGTAGGCAACCTATCCTTTCCTAAGATTATCCACCGCCAAAATCACCCCTTTAATAGCTAACAAAGTGAAGAAGTGCACCTTCCTCCGCATCTCAGGGATCCAGACTGAATCGTATGGAAAATTACCCTCCGCCCTAAACCAAAAGGTTTTCAAGAAGTACATAACAAGAAAACACTTTGTTATTCCCCAATTCCCACCTCAAAGTATCGATCTGCCAACTGGTTCGCATTGCTTGTGAAGTAAAAGTAGAAAATTTGGAAGCTCAACCACTCCACTCTTGAAAATCTCTCCTGAACCTCAAATCCCAAAAGGTCCTTCCCCCTTCTGTCCCCCTAACTTGTTTTTTATATACACAAATTAGCACAATTAGTTGCAAAGTATCAAATAGTTAGTTACAGGATAGTTATGCTAATTAAGGGTAGTTTAGTTTTTTCCTAAATTCCTAGTTAGTTGAAATCCCAACTGATTCTGGGAAATTGTATAAAAGGGCTTCAACTGTGTGCAATGGGTTTATCACGACTAAATAGTACTCTCTCTTTTACTCTCTCTGCAATCCATCTTCATCAGATAGCTAAAACAATATTCTGCAAGGTTGTTCAAGGATTACTCTTGCTTATTAATCCTTTAGATTTGCAGAGTTGTACTTTTCATGACCTGGATTAATGATCCATGAGGCATGGGTTGGGCTCACATGAGAATCAAATTAAGACAGGTGGAGGGCTAGGATTTACTTGTAGTTTAATGGCATTGGAATGTCATGATTGCTTGTGGATGCTGAGTTGTATATAACAACCAAGCTACAGGTACATAACAGAAATTCTGGTATAACAAACTTTCCATCTTTTCTCTCAATTCTTCTTCTTCTTCTCCTCTCTTCTTCCTTCACTGGTTCTATCCCTTCTCTGCTTCCAAGTTAAAGCTCATCAATGGCGATTCTTTAACTGTCTCATTTCGTTCAGTTTATTAAAGTTGTAATTCACTTAGAATAATTCAATTAAAAGAGAATTTTCCCCAAAGTTTGTTGTTTGCTTTTCTTCTGTGTTGGTTACAATTTCACTAGCGAGGTCATAACAGTGTTCTCATTACTTTAACACGTACAATTTGGTATCAGAGCAGGCGATTCTTCATCGGACAAGATGTCGGAAGTTACCAGAAATGGGGAAATCCGACGGAAAGTTGAAGACATACATGAGGAAGTTAGGGCTATGGGGGAAAGACACAACAGAGCACTCAAACAAATTCTCCAAACGATTGTTGCTCTGGCAGCTAACAATCCAGCTCCGCTAGCTCCCGTAGCTCCGGCTAATAATCTATTCATGGAGGACAGAGGTGCTCAGGTGCCAGGAAATCAAGGTCATGGTCTTTACAGATACAATCAACTCGAATTTCCAAGAGTGGGGGTGTATTTATCGATATGAGCAGTTCTTCGATTATTATGGAACTCCAGAGGAATCAAAAGTTAAGATTGCGTCCATTAATTTGGAGGGTCGAGCACTACAATAACACCAAGCAATGGTGAGGACCAGAATAGGAAGGGGGTTACCTAACTGGAATGATTACGTGAGGGCTCTGCACCACAGATTAGGACATACTTTGCAAGATGATCCTATGTCGGAATTAGTTGGTTTAACACAAACAGGTGGGGCGCAAGAATTTTTGGATAAGTCTGATGAACAGCTTAACCAGGAGGAGTTATCAGAAGAGTACTCTATTAGTTGGTTTTTGAAGGGTTTGAAGCCACATATTGAGGTTCAGGTGCATATGTTGGCACAGAGGACTTTGATGAAAGCTTATAGTCTAGCTAAGCTGGAAAAGCAATAATTTGCTGCAAAAGAGGCAAGGGCAATGGAGTTTCCTACAGAATAGGCCATTGCTTACAACTCCCACCGCTTGGTCTCAAGGGTCAAGGAATGGGGGATCAAGTGTGAATACCAATTTAAGGGCCTCTACTTCTAGTAGTAACTCCGCTTTTAAGGGTGCGAGGAGGCTGACTGGGGCAGAGATTGATGAAAAAAGGGGTAAAAAGGTTATGTTTCTGGTGTGATGAAAGGTTTGTTCCGGGGCACAATTGTAAGAAAAGAAAGCAGTTATTCATTCTGGAACTGGAAGAAAGTGGGGAAGACAATGAACCGGAAGAATGTCATGATGATAAGGCATGCCTGGGGAAGATGAAGTAGAGGCTGCTTCTATAAATCCTCAGATTTCAGTTAATGCAATGAATGGGACTGTAGACTTTAGAAGCATGAGAGTTAAGACAGCTCTTAACGGCAAAATGGTCCATGTTTTAATTGACTATGGGGTAACTCACAACTTCATTGATGTGGAGACTACCAAGAGATTAGGTTGTCAATTGGAACTTGTTTCTTCTTTTGCAGTTTCTGTGGCAAATGGTAGCAAGGTATATGGATCCTATGTAAGTAAAGGGGTGAGGTGGAAAATGCAAGGAGTTGAATTTTTATCTGATATGCTGGTGGTACCTATAGGAGGAGTAGATGTAGTTTTGGGAATTCAGTGGCTTGTCACTCTTGATGATATTCTTTGGAATTTTAAACTATTGAAAATGCAGTTCTTGGTGGATGGTAGGAAGGTAGCATTGAGGGGAAGCCTGCCTGGAGAATTGAAGATGGTGAATGGTCAACAAATGCAGAAACTACTAAACAAGCCTACCCAATTGAGCATGCTGACAGTCACATTTGTGCAACAAAGCAGTGATCAGGCTATGAGCTTGATGGAATTGAAGATAGCTGAGAATGGTGGGACTTCAATTTCTGAGTTGCAGCATCTGCTTGATAAATACAGTTCCCTTTTTGCCGTTCCAAGTGGTTTATCTCCCCATAGAGAGAATGATCACAGGATTACTTGTGGAGGGAGCTTCACCTGTAAATGTAAGACCCCTACAGATATCCATCTTCCCGAAAAGATGAAACTGAAAAGATGATTCAGGAACTATTGCAAAGTGGAGTAATCAGACCTAGCACGAGTCCTTATTCTTCAACTATATTTATGGTCAAGAAAAGAGATGGCTCCTGGAGGATGTGTATTGATTACAGAGAATTAAATACAATCATTATTAAAGATAAGTTTCCTATCCCTGTTATAGATGAATTGTTAGATGAGCTAGGGGATGCTAAGTTCTTTTCTAAGCTAGACCTTAGATATGGATATCACCAGATTAGGATGCAGCCTACAGACATTGAAAAAAATGTCGTTAGATCTCACCAGGGCCACTATGAGTTTGTCGTGATGTCCTTTGGCCTCACATATGCCCCTTCAACCTTTCAAAGCCTCATGAATCACCTTTTCCAATCCTATTTGAGGAAATTCATCTTGGTATTTTTTATGACATCCTCATCTATAGTCCTTCTTGATCCAGTCATTTGTTTCATCTAGAGACAGCATTCCAAGTGTTGTAAGTCCAGAGTTTGTTTGTAAAGATGAGCAAATGTTCCTTTGGTGAAACCAAGGATGAGTATTTGGGTCACATTATCAGCAATGGTGGAGTTTCTACAGACTCCAAGAAGCTAGAAGCAATGACTCTATGGCCTTGTCCCAATACTCTCAAGGAGTTGAGAGGGTTTCTTGGTCTGACCAGATATTACAGGAAATCTATAAGGGGGTATGGAGTGTTGGCAAGACCCTTGTATGACCTGTTGAAGAAGGGTATCTATCATTGGTCTAAATCAGCTGAGAAGGCATTCAGTGCTCTAAAGAAGGTTATGACTATGCTCCCTGTACTGGCATTACCTAACATCTCTGAGGAATTTGTCATAGAGACAGATGCATGTGATGATGGCATTGGGGCTGTCTTGATGCAACATTACCATCCTCTGGCATTCCACAGCAAGGCCTTGGGTCCTTAACATGTTAGTTTATCTGTTTATGAGAAAGAAATGCTGGCTATAGTTGCTGACGTTCAACATGGAGACCCTATCTCATTGGAAAGCACTTTACTATTAGGACAGATCACGAGAATCTCAAGCATTTGTTGGAACAGAATATCTCCACTCCTAGTCAACAAAAGTAGATAGCCAAGTTGTTAGGAAATGATTTCACCATTGTGTATAAGAAGGGAAGGAGAACCTTGCAGTTGATGTCTTATCTAGAGTTGCTCAACTGAATGCCATTTCAGTTGTGACTGGACAACTTGTTCAGCAAATTAAGGACTCTTATGTTGCAGATGTGAAGCTTTCTCAACTAATCCAGCAGCTACAAAGGGATCGTAATGCTAAGCCTGGTTACACTTACAATAATGGGTTGCTCTTTAGAAAAAACAAGGTGGTAGTTGGCAATGATAGTGCCTTGAGGCAGCATTTACTACAGTTACACCATGACAGTGCCATGGGGGGTCATGGAGGGACGATTGCTACATTGCAGAGGCTTGAGCATATCTATCACCGAAAGGGGATCAAACAAGATGTTCATAGACATGTACAGGAGTGTAAGGTTTGCCAGAAGAATAAAGTGGAGAATATAGCTGTACCTGGGTTGTTACAACCCCTCCCCACTCCTGAGAGGGTGTGGCAGGACATTAGTATAGACTGTGTGGAGGGGCTTCCCAATTCCATGGCAAGTCTGCAATATTTGTAGTGGTGGATAGGCTGAGCAAATATGCTCATTTTGTCCGAATAAAGCATCCATATACAGCTGAAAAAGTTGCTCATCTGTTCCTAGAGAATGTTTACAAACTTCATGGATTGCCCCAGACCATTGTCTCAGACAGGGATACCATTTTCCTCCGCAAGTTTTGGCAAGAGTTCTTCAGCTTACAGAGGGTTGCCTTGCATCATTCAACTGCCTACCACCCTCAAAGTGATGGTCAGACAGAGGCTGTAAAAAGTGTTTAGAGGAGTACTTGAGGTGTTGTGTGGAGATAGACCTAAGACTTGGACCACTTGATTACCATTGGCCGAATGGAGGTACAATATCAACTTCCACAGCTCTACTAGAACCACCCCCTATTTAGATACTTTATGGTCAAGGACCTCCTCTCCACATACCTTACTTACCTAAAAGCTCCATCATAGAAGGTGGTTAGGAGTTTACAAGCCAGCGAATCAGCCATCAGGGTGCTTAAATATCATCTTTTGTTAAGCCAGCATCACATGAGCCACAGGCTGACAAAAAGAGAACTGAGAGACATTTTTTGTTGGTGATTTAGTCTATGTCAAACTGCAGCCTTATAGACAACTATCTATGAGAGGGGATGACTACTCTAAACTTAGTCTCAAGTTCTTTGGACCTTTTAAAGTCCTCAAGAAGGTGGGACAGCTTGCTTATCAATTGGACCTACCTGCTCATGCCAAAATACACCACACATTTCATGTATCACAGTTGAAGGCTCGAATTGGTGCAAGTCCAGTGGTTTCTCATTTATCTGTGTCCCTCAGTCAATGGACATATTCTCCTGGAGCCTGAAGCAATTGTTGATCGAAGGATGATACAGAAGAATCATAGGCCAGTCACACAGGTGCTTATCAAGTGGTTCAACTGCTCGAATGCTGACAACACTTGGATAGATTTACAGGATGTGCACAAACAATTTCCTCATTTCATCCTTGAGGACAAGGATGTTCTCTATGGGGGGGAGGAGCTGTTATATACACAAATTAGCACAATTAGTTGCAAAGTATCAGCTAGTTAGTTACATACAGGGTAGTTATGCTAATGAAGGGTAGTTTTCTTTTCCTACATTTTGTTAATTAGTTGAAATCCCAACTGATTCTGGGAAATTGTATAAAAGGGGTCAACTGTGTGGAAATGGGTTTATCACGATTGAATAATACACTCTCCCTTTTTCTCTCTCTATATTCCATCTTCATCAGATAGTTGAAACATATTCTGCAAGGTTGCTCAAGGATTATTCTTGCTTATTGATCCTTTAGACTTGCAGATTTGTGCTCTCATTACTTTAGTACCATTGTTGAGCTGAGAACTCCCTTTCGCAAGAGATGCGAACCCATTTTGTCCCACAAAGTTAGAAAATTCCTGCCTTTATTTTCTGTACAATTGCTGTATAATTCACAATTTAATGCTACCAGTTCGTCAGTCAACAAAAAAGAGATAAGAATATTAGGTCGCATACATAATGTAATTGTAACAATAATTTTTGAATTGTATATCAGTCCTAGATTTGTAGTAACCCCCAATTGAGAAAAGGTAAGTGACACTTTCCTTTATGTCATACAATGATTTCCACCTTGTAGGCGAGAAAGCAAGCAAATAACCTCTCTTGAATCATAATACATATCTCCCTTCAGTATCAAACCATAATTTGCATACTCCGACTGTAGTTCTCTTGTGATTCCCTTCTTTCTTTCTATATCATCAGATACCCCTTGATGACTAAAGCAAGGAATTCATTTAATATTATTTCTCTAATCAACTCATAATGTGCATTCCCACTTTGTGGGAGTAGACTGGGTATGATGTTGTTGTAATTCAAAATGGGTGCATTCTTTTTTTCTCCAAAGAATAACTAATCCATCTATAAACTTAATGAGCTGCTTACTAGGACGAGATTACATGATATTTGTTCGCCTTCCAGGAAAAGGCCATATGCTAATATGATGACTACAGCAGCTCCATCACTTTGCCGAAGTTAATCTAGTAACCAGCATCAGCACCAGAAATCCATATTTTCTCCTCAAAGAACCCAGTGATCACCAGCTTCTTCACAATGTTTACAACCCAATTTTCCCCTGCTTATGCTACCAAAAGCATCAGCCTGGACACAAGCCAATGCCATTTGTTCACCACAAGTTACAGAAGACACCAACAACTGGTCAACTGGCCATTTTTCTTATAGTAATATTCACAATCACAGTGATTTCAGCACAGCTTCTTTGCAGATTGCTCAGACACCAGCACCATAAGCCGACATCGACATGAAACTTTCATCAATTCCAAATATCCATCAACTGCAAGTCATTGTACATCCAGAATCTTCTCGAATATTTTCTCTCTCTGGTACAATATTAAACCAAGAAACTTTGATCGTAAATAACATGACTTGTCATTTGACATCTAATTCATCCAGAACACACCCTTTGGGTGATCGAGGGTCCAACTCTTCACCACCAACTTTCAAAGATACTCAACTAAATAAGCACATCAAAAAAAGCAAATCTGAAGTCTTTATCCACACTCCACAATGACTGGAAACCTTCTCATCCTGATTTGGAGTAAAAAATACTCTTATAATTTCAGACGTGACTACAATAATAAAAGGAAACAATAAAGGTTGACAGTTTTCTTCGGAATGGCTCAGATGAGCTACATTTATCATAGTTGCCATGATCTATTCTTACCATGGTGGCACACAAAGAGATTCCTCAGATCCCTCTGTTCATAGATTGGGTCATTGGGAATTATTTCAGAAACTTTGGATTATCCTGGCTTCTATGAATCAGGTCTTTCTGTAAATTGGATTGCTCTTAAACCTAGACTTAATTCTGATGGCTGTTCCAAAGGGAATCCAGGTCGTAGTGGGGCTGGTGGTTATCAGAAATTAACAAGGGAAAATGACATATGCTATGACTTTAGGGAATATGTCCAACAACATGGCTGAGGCTATTGTCTTAAAGTCTGGAATTCAATGGTGTATTACAAAAGGAACCAAAAATATTGAGATAGGAACAGTGTTGTGAAAGGCGCTCGCCATTCGCCTTTGGCGACATCGCGAGGCAAGGCGAGACTGTGTCGCCATGGAGGCCTGTGGCGAGGCGATTTTGAAAAGGCGACGTGGCGACAAAAAGGACGCCTTTTCATTTTTTATAAAAAATAGCGGAAACTAGAAAAAATAATTTTGGGTCCATTGTTTTGAGAGTTTCAATCTAACAGTAGCTACCAAATCTTTGCAAACCTGTGGTGGCAGCAGCGGCACCATTTCGGGCGACCAGTTCTTCCGACGACAGTTCCTCTGGCGACCAATTCTTCGGTAAGTATTCAGTTCAATTCTTTTTTTTTCTTTTTCTCTTCCGAGGACCTGCAACCAGAGGTTGAGTCCTTCCGGCGACCTTTTGTTTTTCTTTCATCTCTGTTTTTGTTCTTTTTTAAAAAAAAACATTATCCAGATATCTGATGATTTATGTTTTTTTAAGTTTATATAATAATATAATTATAATATTATATATTATATTATTATTATGTATAACTAAAAAGATAATTTACATTATGATGAGATGGAGTTTAATAATGAACAAAATACATTTCAACTTCAAGATTTTTAAAATCTTGAAGAAGAGTAGACTTTTAGTATTGTATGTGTTATGAATTATTTAGTTTTTTAATTGAAATATTTTATTGTAATTGAAATTTTAGTTATTAATATAGGCAATTAAATATTTTAATTTTTATGTATTAATTATCACCGCATATTAAAAAATCGAGTGTTTCACCTCTCGCCTCGCCGCATGGCAAGGCAATGCCTTGTCGCCTTTCGCCATCCAAAACACTGAGTGGGTGTGTGGAGAGTCTCACATCAGAGTTGTAAGGGATGTGTGGTTTTTTTAATATGGCTTGAATAATACTCACCTCTTGAGCTAACTTTTAGGATTAAGTTAGACCCAAGATCCATTTCATTACCGTACCCATATTATTTGTCACTTAAAATTGTTATTTAATAAGTTCGTTTATTGTACCTTCCAAAAGACAAAATTACAAGAAAAAGAAACTTAAAAAGGAGTATTTTGACAAGGATGTCCATTATTTTAGTCTGTCATGTTCTTAAAATAGCTACCATTACGTGGAAACGGATTAGCTGTGTTATAGTTATGTAAACACTGCTGTCTGTTTTAGTGTTCACCACATAAAAATCTAAAAAGAAGATTGTGGTTCATGAATGTAGTTTATGAAGTGGTGTTTTTTAATTAGTCATATTGTATTGATGCTCAATCACTTTTCATGTCCTTTTGATTTGGGTAGGTATCAAGTCAGAAGTTATAACAATGAGGTTGATATCTGGTTCAGCAAGGCAATTGATTGATGTTGCACTCTATTGGGGAATTCTGGTTCCCAGAGTCACTCCTGCATAAATGAAAATGGCAGTCCTGGCATGTGCAGGGATGTTGGCACTAGATTGAATTTTGTCAATGAAACCCGGATTCTGCTGGTATCTGAAGAAAGCATTGCGGACCTTAACTCTAGCCTGAAATCATGTATGTCTTCTTATCTTCTCCCTTTCTTAGTAGAGAACTATCTCTCTTTCCGGTATCTAACTCTTCTGGACTAGGAATATAAGGAAATTAGAGATTGCACCCAATACTATTGGTCAATTTGAGGATGTTCCTCTAAGCTGAATGCTTAATAACTTCTAAACCACGTCTATACAATAATAAATGGAATAACTTCATTTCAGTGGATACTGCTGCTTTACACTACTTGAATTTAAGTTAGATGAGGTGGTATTTTCTCTCTTTAGAGGAGACTAGTGTTTGGAAATTTTACCTCTAGTAGCATGGCATTGCGGCAAAAGGAGGATTGAAAAGGTATTAAAAATTAAACGGATTTTCTGTTTGTTCAGTATCTTGTATAGTCCACTATACATGAATTTTTTTTCTGCATAAGTCACTCACATCACTTAATATGCTTCCTCTGATTGTTAGTAATTTTTACAAAAAGGTGAATGTAAGAAGAAAATAGGTTTATCAAAAATTCACTCAACCTTCTTTTTTTTTTTTCATTTTTGGATTTAGATGGACGAAGGAGCAATGGTGGACAAGCAGTTCAAGTTGGTGCAATGAGATTTAGACCCAATCTTGTAGCATCTGGCGGTGAACCATATGCAGAAGATGGATGGACCAATCCAAATATTGGAGGCAAATTTTTACGGTGAGTTCTTGCTCCTATATAATCAAGATTTGTAGGGTCAACTCGTCATGCTGGCTCCTAGGCATGTAGGTTGGATATTTTCCAGAGAATGAAGATGCACCAGCATTTCTAGAAAGAGCTTTCCGCCTATATTCTAGCTTCCTGGCAATGGATCTTTCCTATTTTTAAAATGTGGAGCTTTTTTGGTTCAATACAGCTAGAACGGAGATTCTTCTCTCAAGAGTAAGTTTGTTAAAAATGTACTTTGACTACACTTGCAAGAAACCAAGATATAGGGCTTCATGCACACCAGATTAGGAAGAACCTTTTCAGGATGTGCTTGATAAGGAATTTCACAAAGTATTTGGGTCACCAGAAGCGACAGCTAACTACTAACTGCACACCACAAAGTATTTGGGTCACCAGAAGCGACAGCTAACTACTAACTGCACACCATAAGTGCCTCCAAGTTTGAAGGTGTCTCCATTAGGTGACACGAGGTTCATTTTCAGATTCATTAGCTAGGAGCAAGCTAGCAAAGTACTCTCTGAAGGGCGAAGATAGATTGGTGGAAATTTTTGAAACTTGTCTAGTGGAGTGAGTTGTCAAGTTGCATTGACCTAAGTTTACTGACGATATAGCTGCAAAATTTGTTTGGTTACTAGTGTATATATAGAGTACTCTTCAGATCCAGTGGCATGTCGGGGGTCAAGATCGTAATGAGGGGAATGAGTTAAGGTGTTAGTGTGGATGGTGGTTGATGGAAAACAGGACACTAAGTTTGGGTATACTTAGAGCTCTCCTCGGAGGTCTTTCTTGACGCTACTTTATTGACGATATAGTTGCAAATTTTGTTTGGTTACTAGTGCATATTTTAGATGGGAGAAGGAGAACCGGTTCGGCAATAAGACCTGGGAAGGGAGATCACATGGCTAGTCTGCGAAGAAGAATTAAAGGAGTTTTCACTTCCTCAATGTTGGGCATTCTAGTTTGACATGCTACCTTCTCGGAGGTGCCAAACCTTCCCGTCGATGTGACCTCATATATAGAGTACTCTTCATATCCAGTGGTCGAACCCTAATGAAGGAAGGAGATATGGTTTTAGTGTGAATGGTGGGTTATAATGGGAAAACAGGTCACTGAGTTTGGGTATACTCGAAGCTCTATGCGGAGGCGTCTCTTGAGAGAGAAGAGGAAGTTGAAGAGGGAGGGAGTAGAGGGAGAAGAAGAAGGAGAAGGGAGAGAAGGGATTATGACAGGAGAGGGAGGGGAATCACTCGATGAGTGAGGGAGAATCTTTATTGTTGGGAACTATGATGAGAAGGTCAATAAGGTAGGAGTGAAGTTGGGGGAGCATTTTGAATCAGTTTAGAAGGAAAAGAAGTTGGAAAGGGGCAAAAATGTTGTGCCTAAGAGACCGGAATTGGCATGGATCAGTAGGCGAGTTAGCTTGCTAAATCACGAGGAATGAAGAGGGATCTCGGGGGCATTAGGGCTAGACCAAAAGCCCTCAGCTCTTCTTATCTAATTTGGAGACAAGGTGTATGGGCCGATTGAGAAGGATTAAAGAGTTATCTTCTTCTATAGCGGAATAGGATATTCTGTGGCTGCTAGATGAGGACTAACTCTGTCAAAGCTCCCAGGGGAGAGGTTACGTTGCAAAACAGTGTAAAGAGGAGGGAGGGCTAGCTCAAGATGAGGATTGTCCAAGACCATATAAAGGAGTCCAATTTCTTCAACCACCTGATGTGGGTTAACACTTTCCCATGCCCAGGACTGCACATCGGGAGTGTGGACAATATAAGATTGGGACCCAATATTGGTAAGTAATAAAGAGATGGGCCTGACTCAGATCTACTATTAATGGACTACGGGTCTAACTTAACCCAATAATTAACTCATGAGAGAAGGATTACCCAAGGTATAAAGGTCACCATCTTGTGGAAGGAGAAAAAATGGAAGAGTTTTGAAGAGAGAAAGAATGAATATATGTATATTTGAGGAACAGTGTCTCATTTTTTAGTTTCTCTATGGTGAATTTGTAAGTTTGAAATTTGTTTAGAAAATTATGTCTCTTTTGTGGAGAATTATATCCTTCAGTAGATTCTCCAATTTTTGGTATACAGTTTATATACAGAGTATATTGCCACAACACGATTATTTACTCGATAAAAAGAACTTGTAACAAACAATTCAGCCTCTGTTGTTGATGTTCTTACATGTCTTGAGACAATTCCACTACTTCCGGAGAAACAGAGATGAGGAATGAAAGCGTGTCACCAAGTAGTCAATGGTCTTTATCTCGACAATTTCAGGGCCATGTAGATCTCAGTTTGCACTTGCACTTTTTCCTTTTATCTCTTTTCAGTTTTGTTAAAAAATAAAAGTATCTCTTGTGTTCACATCGGTATTGTTAAGTGCAGTCATTGGGTGGTTGCAATCGTTGCTAGATGATCGATATAAATCCAGAGGCTGGGGAGGGGCCGAGGTTTACTGAACCTTTGGCAACTTTAGCAGGTTACCGGAGAGCAAAGGTTAGAACCCGCCTAAAAATGAAGAAAATAAATGCAGTTTGTTTACTTAACTGAATTAATTGCTTCTTACCATATTTCCTTGCAAACAGGGGAAAATATTGTTTGATGTACTACTAAGATATGAGAATAATACGAAAACCAAGTTGGATACATGGATTCGTGTAGGAGAAGAAATAGTTTCAAATGGAGATAGGCGTTGATTATTTTTCTTGGAAGTGCCTATTTGAGACCTGTAAGTTATCACAACTCGAAACGGATGTGATACAAGTGTTCAATGTTATGAATCTTTCTCTCCCCAATATATCAAATTGTACTTTGTTGTTGTTCTCTGTGTGCAAATGAGTATGTACTTCTTATATCTTAATTCTTTGTAACCAGTGCAATTATAAGCTAATATTTAATGGCAATGTTTATGTCCTTTGGGCTTCGTACAGTTTTATGTGCTGGATATGTGAGTTGTAGTTTGTGTAGTAACTTGTTGTGCAACCCATGGATGGTGTAATTTGGTGGGTCAAGTTATACTTGTTAAAGTTGTGACTCAATAGTTATACGATAAGTTTGTAGTTTGTGTAGTAACTTGGTGTGCAACCCATGGATGTTGTAGTTTGCGAGTATTGGCTAATGTATCAATACCATTCATTGTCCACTATAACCGATGACATTCGTAGATTTAGGAATGATGCAAAAATCTTCGGGACTTCGCCATGATCTTATTAACAGTACTTTTTCTTTGAGACTCTTCTCACCAAAACAATGGAAAAGCACCGTGGTTTGACATGAACATTGAAAGCTCTATTCCTCTCAATTATTGAGGTCAATTATGAATCCATATTAATACTTCGTAATTTTGTCAATGATTGCGGTTGTGACAAAACAAAAACTCGGAAACAATAACATATGTATCTTAGGTATTAAAAAAAAAAAAATATTACAAGTTTAGTGGGAGAATATTGTCGTTTTGTGTTGTCTTTCAGTATTTGGTATTGCCTTCAACTCTTGGCAAAAGAACAAAGAATACATGCCTCAAATTTCCGAACTAAAAAGACAAAGACATATCAATTGTGTCTTGACTAAAGACTTTGACCTTTTCGTTATTCTCTTATTCCTTTAATTGTGTTTTTTTTTTTTTTTTTTTTTTTTTTTTTGTGTGTCTCTGGTTTGATTCACTTTCTTGGATATTTGACTGTCAGGCTGCTGCTAACTTCCAAAAA
>JBDJHY010000002.1:9837018-9847426 GCA_039654485.1 Withania somnifera
TCTTGCCTACATCCACTACCTAAGTTATTCAACCTTAGGCTTTTCACTAACAACAACAACAAGTACAATCACTTTCAAAGCCAAGTGAGAACTTTTACACTTTCTTTAATTTCAGCTCAAGAACAACCTTTCAATTTTAGAGTTAGAAGATACACAATGTTTTTCAACTCTTTTAAAACTTTCAATGAACTATTACAACTCAAAAATATAAGATTTAAGAACAAGAGTACAAAGGAATCAAATGATATGAATATGGGTTCAAGAACTTTGTACTTTTTATCAAGAGAGAGATGTGAACTTTGATTTTCAGAGAATGATAAAGTAGAGTGTTTTCTTGTGTTCACTTGATTATTATCCTTCAGATTATTAATGTATTTAAGGCTATCTCAGTAAATGTAACCATTTGGCTTTAAATTCTAACCGTTATGATACATCAATTGCTGCATTTAATGTTTTTGACGCACTCTTGGTCGACCAATCATTGATTTTGGTCGACTAACTTTTGGATTTTGGTCGACCAGTTCCTGCACGTTGGTCGACTAACTCACTTTCCAGTAGCCAACTTGAAATACCTTTTGGTTGACTAATTTGACATTTTGGTCAACTAAAATGTCACCAGAATTTTCAACTTGAAGTGCCAAATCAATCCTCATGTGTTGTAGATTAGGGAATTTATTGGACAAAATCACAAACTCAATTTGCTTCAGATTGGTCGACTAAAGTGGCATATTGGTCAACCAACACCTTTTCCAGTACCCTACTGGAACTCATTTTGGTCGACTAAAAGCTTGAATTGGTCTACCAAAGTGGTTCCTTTTGATCGACCGAAATTCCATATTGGTCGACTAACTCTCTACTATTTCTTTACAATTTCTGCAATTTGAGTACTCGGAAAGGTCCAAGATAAGTCCTTGTTTCCCCGAAGTGATATGCTTGCTTATGAAATGTTTCACAAACATATCCATGAGTTTGTAAGTGCTTCAACAACATCAAATCTTTAACTTAATGATTTAGTCATCAATCAAAAAATAAGAGGACAATTTTGTGAACCACCCTTGGTCCAACAATCTCCCCTTTATGAGGGTTAGAATTTATCCCAGGGAGTTTGAAGGGGTTCCCCGACTCCTCCTATTCTTCCGGTACCAGTGACAACCATAGTTCCTCCTTCATAGCCTACTATAGAGGTACTGCCGGTTGAGCCGCTAGTTCAGCCTCAGCCTATAGTTTCTATTATGACTTTTGAGGGTCGAAAGACGCACAATCATTTTACTCGTATGGGGCCTCTGAGATTCTATGGTAATTTCAGACAGGATCCTTATGAGTTTATTACAGAGTGCGAGGAGAAGCTGTAGAATTTGGGTTTGAGAGAGACACATGGAGTTGATTTAATTGGGTATCAGTTATAGGGTCGGGCTAAGGCCTAGTGAAGAGCATATAGAGAGAGCAGACTGATAGGGTCAATACCTATGACCTGGAGTTAGTTCGCGGATGCATTTATGGCTTAGTATGTTCAATAGAGTGTCCATGAGGAACACAAAGATTAGTTTATTTCCTTGCAGCAGGGACCGATGACAACTTCTGAGTATGAGGCCCGATTCACACAGCTTTTAAGTTATGGGGATGCTATTTTGCAAATAAAGGCTAAGTGGGTCCCCTGTTTTATAGCTAGATTGAGGTCAGATATTACAGAAGATGTTGGCTTATTGCTTGCTCATGGTATTCCATTATTTGGTAGTGGTTGATCACGCTCTTAATATTGAGAGACATGAGGGGGCGAAAAGAGACAGCGCCACTAGGGAAATTTTAGTGGTCTCGATCCTTTGGGAGATGCCATGACCGATGTAGAACTCAGCAGCCTAAGCCATAATAACGGTATGAGGGACAACCTAGTAAACCAACTCAAGCCTCCTTATTATTAGCTAGTGGGGGTCAGAATAGCTAGCCTGCCAGGGGCATATCTATTGGGGTTAAATGTTTTGGTAGCCGTGTTACCCAAGTTAGTAATTTCGGTCGAGGCATGGATCATGGTTGCTACGAGTATTATGAGATAACTCACTATGCCAGAGATTGTCCATAACGCAGATGCCAATCGCATGATAAGATGGATGGCGGAAGCCCATACGTACCAATTCATCTCTTTAAAAGATGCCCAAGCCATTTAGCCAGCAGCTCAGGCCACATATCCTCTAAACACAGTACCACCACCGGCTAGAGGCGGTCAGACAACGACTCAAGGTAGTCGTGATGGGGGACCGAGAAGGAGATTAGCAGGGCACCATTAGTTTTATGTCTTACCTAATAGATCCCTAGAAGAAGCTTTTGATGTAGTTGTTATGTGTATGTTATTTGTTTTTCACCATCAAGCTTGGACATTGTTTAACCCTGGTTCTACATACTCTTATATGGCTATGTATTTTTTGCCCCGTTTGGGTGTTATGTGTGAGTCTTTACTTGTGTCTGTAAGTATGGGTACTCTTGTAGGTGAGCCTATAGTGGTGGACAGATTCACCGAGCTTGTGTTGTTACTATACGGGGTTGGATACTCAGGGTGATCTTATGGCTCTGGAAATGGTTGATTTTGATGTAATTTTAGGCATGTATTGGTTATCCCCTCGTCATGCGGTCCTGGATTGTAATCTTTACATAGTTGCATAATCCTTCCTACAAATATAATGCTATTTACGTAGAGTTACGTACAAATATAATGCTATTTACCTAAGTATTTTCCAACCTTTGATCCTAAGTAAATATCTTTTACACCGTCTAGGGCGATGAACGAGTGCATTGTATTTGTCATAATAACTCAAGATGATTACTCTTGTTACAGCAGCAACCATGATGAGGGTTAACACCCCGAACTTCTTAGCATAATCTCAACTCCTAGTTTTATCCACAGGGTTAGTGCTAGTTAAACCTAGGCATGTTCTAGAGTTTGCAATCACTAAAAGGCTTTCATCACGTAGAGATTATGTTCATACAATGGAGTGAATGAAACAACTCATGTAAATTATAACCCTAATGTATTTTAACCCATGGATCCCACAATCCTAGGGTTGGGGGTTTAGCCCACAATTAATATCATACTACAATAGTAAAATCGTAACGTAAAGAGTAACATACCGCAGATGTAAGTGTTCAACTAATTGAGGAATAATAATCAAAAGAACTCAACACTTGTGTTCTTGCAAGAATAACGGTATTAAACCTTAGAATTACAAATCTCTCTAAAATATATATAAATAGTTCCTTTTTTTCTTGTAATTGTAAGTACTGGCATATCTCTCTGAAACTATGCAAATTGTGTTATTTATAGAGTATGGGTGTAAGTATAGCAATAGTAACTTGGGCTGGGCCTTAGTCAGTTTGGGCGACACCTTAGGCGAATCGCCTGGTGACAGATAGACTGTCTGGTCTTTTTTCTGTCACCTTCTTTATCAGTTCAGTTTTCCGTTGGAAGATACTCATTGGGCGAACCGTCTCCCAGAAAACAAGACGTCTGTTGGGCCTCCTGATTCTTGGTCCTTATCCAGTGTGCTTTCAATTAGGCGGTGCTGCCAGGCGAAACGTCTTACCTCAGATAGTTCGTCTGTTATATCACAGGTTTGACTATTTTCATCCAGTGTGATACTTGTTAGGCGATTGGATCAGACGTTTTATTTGAGGGAAGGCGAACTGTCTCTTCTTTAAGTAAAAATCATCCTTCTCTGCACAATTGTTGCATACTTTCACATATTTCCTTAACTTTGTAAATACTCAATAAAAACGTTAAAACATATTGTTATTACTCCAGAACATGCTCTATTTTGGGGTTTTAAGTGCACAACGTGATGTAAAATATCATCACATCAGAGGTTAAGCTAGGCACTAGGCCTATTTCTATTGCACCTTATCGTATGGCTCCAGAAGAGCTTTGAGAGCTCTGTATCCATCTTCAAGATCTCATTGCCAGAGGCTTTATCCGTCCTAGTGTTTCAGCATGGGGTACTTCAGTTTTATTTGTGAAAAATAAAGACGGGTCTATATGTATGTGTATTAACTACAAACAATTGAATAAGGTTACTATTAAGAATAAGTATCCTTTGATGCAGATTAATGACCTTTTTGATCAACTTTAGGGTGCTGCGATGTTCTTGAAGATTGATTTGAGGTTGGGTTGTCACCAGTTGAGGATTCAGCCTAGGGACATTCCGAAGACTGCTTTTTGGACCCGGTATGGACATTATGGGTTCCGAAACCTTGTATATATCTCTCATTAAAAGGTTTTTCATTCACTTGAAATTTTTTCTACTGTGTTTTTATTAGTAAATTATTGACGAAGCACATTATTTATTGATTAGAAATTCAAGGGGGAGTGTTATAGATGACAGACTCAAATATTGTAAATGTCTATCAAGATATAGTAAATGTCTATCAAGTCATTGTGAGTATCTATCAAGTTACAAAAGAGGTTTATCTTTGGAAGAAAGTTATGATTTCTTCCCATTTGAACTCATTAAAGTATGGGTAATATGATTTTAATTTTTTTTTTATAGTTTTTCCTATTGGACTTCGGGTTGACTTTTTGGTCCAGAAATATTAGTACAATAATATAGGTGTCTACAATTTTATTTTCTTATGTTGAACACGTATTTGACCAGATTAGACTTGTTTAGAGGCTCTCAGAAGGGAAAGGTTATGGTTTGACTATTTAGGCTTCTTTAAGGCAAGTCGAGACTTTCTTTGACTCTTTACAAAGTATTTATGTGTTGTTTGATTGAAATAGGAGTAAGAGAATTCGAGGGTCCTGTATAACAACCAAATGAACAACCCAAAAATAGAACTACCGGTCCCGATAAGTCATAAATGACATAAGGCCGCTACAGAAAAGTTCTAAGATGCAAGAAAATACAAAAATACCAAAATGACCAAAAGTGGCATTACAAGTTAAAAGCATAACTTTCAGATTATACAATCAAGATAATTCATCTTCATAATGTTGATTAATATCAAAGCTGGTTTAGCATTGAATGCCTTAGATAGATAGCTAAATCATTGTTTATGAGAATAAAATTTCATGTATTGGTTTGAATTATCATATACAACATGCTAACATTGATCGTATATATCAAACCAAATAAATTTTGATCAATTTCCCTCTCAATTGATTAAACATCAGAAACCAAATAATTTTCATCTAGTTATTCTTAATGTGCGGTATATGACTATCATGAGGCACAAAAATGGATTTCTCAAAGAAGATAGAGATTATATGTTAATGTTACAAACATAAGGGGGAGATGAGAAGTAGCTAAAAGTATGTTGTGAATTATCATTAATATGATCCTCAATCGAAGGATAATTCAAGTCAAATGCTAGAAGCATTTGCTAGCCTAAAATTAACTTTATATTAAGCTACAAATGCTCTTATTAAATGACCCGGAAGGACAAAGTCAATGGCATGCATGAAGCATGGGTAGATAATTGGTTCCAAATGTATTAACCCTTAAGAGTGAAGAGGAGCAAAATGGTCATAATAAGGAGGCAATGTGCTCTAAAAGAGCCTATACGACATAACACTTTATGAGACCTTATGAAATATTTGGATACTTGAAAATAATGAAGTGATGAGATCTCAATAAGTTATGTTTATGAATTGATACTAAATGATATCTTGTTGATGATATCTTTGATACAATATGACGCAATAATTTAAAAAAATATGAGGATCTAAACTCTATGTTTATTTAAGCATATTGATGTAGATATGTTTATCAAATGGATTGATGCATCTTGGTAAGCATAAAGTTTATTTGACTTGCATTCTAGACACTAGAAGATGTCACACAAGATCGAAATGCCACTATTCAAATCTTTAGATTGATATACTCATTAGAGGTAATACGATTTGTACTCTTTTTTCCTCACAAGATTTTATTTACTAGGTTTCCTTGTAAGATTTTCAATGAAGCAGCCTAGATGCGTATTATTAGATATGTGTACTCTTTTTCCTTCATTTGAAATTTTTTACAGTGTGTTTATATTAGTAAAGTTTTTAACGAAGCACATTATTTATTAATTAGACATTCAAGGGGAAGTGTTATAGATAATAGACTCAAATATTGTACATGTCTATCAAGTTATAGTGAATGTCTATTAATTCATTGTGAGTATCTATCAAGTTATAATAGAGGCCTATCTTTGAAAGAAAATTATGATTTCTTCCCACCTGAAATCATTAAAGTATGGGTAATATGATTTTAATTTTTTTTATAGTTTTTCCTATTGGACTTGGGGTTGCCTTTTTGGTCCAGAAAGATTAGTACAATTATATAGGTGTCTACGATTTTATGTTCTTATTTAGAATACGTATTGACCGGATTTGACTCGTTTAGAGGCTCTTCAGAAGGGAAAGATTATGGTTTGACTATTTAGGCTTCTTTAAGGCAAGTCGAGACTGTCTTTGACTCTTTCCAAAGTATTTATGTGTTGTTTGATTGAAATGGGAGTAGGAGAATTCGAGGGTCCTGTATAAGTGTGATGTTGAGCATCTATGGGCGTATCAGTGTATTTTGAAGGGTTAAAAATAAGAAAAATTACCCTATCTGTCTTGTTCTTTCAATTTGAAGTTCAAATTTAATATTTTGTTTTAAAATCAATGTTTATTTATGATATTTGTACGAAAGCTCAACTCCAATTTTGAATTATGCTTTCAAATCACAAATTCTCCTGAAAGTAGAATTTCAGTTTCAAGTTTGTGATTTCAATCATTTAAAAAATTACATATTCAATATATCCATAAGTTTATGTTTTTTCCAAATAAAAAAAATCCATGCTCGATGTAGAGAAATTATTTATACTGTGTGGAAGAATTATATTAAAAACTAATTAATTATTATCATTATATATTATTAGTGATTTATTGGACCAGAAAATCTAATAAAAAGAATCTGCACGGAGGAAACATTGAACAAAATATGATAGTAGAATATGTAGTACCAAGACTAGGCTGTAGTACAACACATATAAAAAGGAAAGAGACAACACATAATAATGGATCGGTAAGCAAGATATATCAAACTTGCTCTATCTTATTCTTCTCCACAAGCTAAGACTGTGCCACTACCAAGTGATGAGTTGGAAAATTCAGCTCTCATCAGCCTCACTGGACCCTGCATACCAAAATTAAACCAATATTAACCAATAAACTTACATGGCTATGTCCAAGAAATATGCATCCATCCATCACTGATGTGAAGTATATAATATAGTATTGGTGGTGTTAATTTAGTTTTGAAAATTAGTTAAATTGACTGACAAAAGTCAAAACAGGACAAATATTTTGGAACTGAGGGAGTATATATCTAACAATGACTTAATCATCTAACAATTAATGTGGTATGACATATTATTCGATAGGATGATTCTAAGAAACTTAATTTAATTTGATAGCGTAAAAAAAAAAAAAACATACTTAGAGCAATCAGTGGAGGGGCTGATCTTGTAAGGAATGTTGACGCCACAAGCAGCAGGGAGACCAGCGGCTTTGCCAATGTCAATGCCCTTAATGGAATTAGCTGCTGATTTCAGGCAAGTGCATGCTGTCTTGCGGTCCTCTGAGGTCTGGGCTGCTTCCAAAAGACCCTTAACACCACCACAGCAGTCTCCGAGAGGACTGCTGCCCTGCAAGTAAGGGAGGCAAGGACTCAAGCTAGTTGCAACCTGACCGCAGCCCAGTGCGTCTGCATGGGGTGCAACTACCACCATGCACAAAACCACAAAGCATGCAATCTTGCCAATCATTTCCATGCTGTGTATAATAGAAATTAGAGAAAGATAAAACAATAAAGAGTAGCGTAATTGGAGGATACTACAAATGCTCGTGTACTGGATACAAAAGCTAGTGAGACCTGACGAGATTTATAGAGAGGAAATTGGGACTAGGTAATTAATGGAGGAGTGAGAGAATTAGTTGGCAGTTAAAAAGAGTGAAATTCAAAGGGGTACATAATTAAGGAGGTGCCGCGCGCTGGCTATTAAGTCAAATATGAATGTCAAGTGTTGAAATTTTATTGAACCACGCTGCGATTTAAGCACAGCTGGAAAGTTACACCAATAAAGACGACGGTCCCAGTCCCAGCATTCCTTCTCTTTTGGTTCTTCAAATAAATGGTACTAGGAAGAGTGATTATGGAATGACATTTGAGAAAACTGTCTCCATTTACAAATGTTTTTTTTAAGAAAAAATATTTGTCAAATTTTTTATTTGCATCATTTAAAAAAAAAATTATTAATTAGAGATTAAATTATGCTTATTTATTACTCCTCTTTTATTAATATTTTCTTTTTTTTTTTGCACTTTATTACTACTATCTTTTCATATTTAAACAAACAACTTCTCATGTCTTAGTTTCTAAAAATATCAAAATTTCAAATTATTAACTTTAACGAAATTTCTTTTATTTTTTCGGGCCCCACTAATTTTCTTCTACAATGTTCAGTGAGGGTCCTTTAATTTTGTACACGAATATGTACATCCACATATTTTTTGGGATGTACCATTAATATTAGGGGTGTGAGTTCAAATTGAATTAAATTTATTTAATTTGTTTAAAATTTTATGGGTTGCGCTAAAAATAATTTATAATTGGGTTCAATCTTAATCCGCTTAATCTCAACTCATTTTAAGAATTCTTCATCATTAAGGTATAAAAAATGTTACATAGAATCTGCATTAAAATTGTATATTGAATGGATGCTATATTCATACACTCTCTGAAAGCTGCATAAAATCTGTATTAAAACTGTATAATAAATGAATATTCAACATATATGCATATAGACTCTACATAACGTGTATAAAATCTGCATCAAAACTATATACTGAATGCATGATATTCAAACTCTGTAAAATTATATATAACTATATCATTATTTTTTCGAGCTACTCTCGTTAAATTAGTTTTTGTTAGTTATATTTCTGTCCTTTCCCCTTTTTATTTTTTTTCAATCTTTTATGTTTTTTTAAAAAATTTAAAAGTATATATATATATATATATATATATATTTTTAAAGAATGAGCTATTTGAAAATAATTGTTTTTAACTGTTCTAATCTTTTTCTAACCCCACCTCCACTCCACCAACTCTAATTTATAAAAAACGTATTTTCTACCCAATGCACCAACTCATGCCCTCCTCCCCCCACGCCACCTCCCATCCACTCCACACCACACCCTTCAATTTTTTTAATCTTTACGAAGATTTTTCTTTAAAAAAAAATATTTTTTCTTGCCTCGTTCCCGCCCCTTACCCCGATCCCTCACCCAGAAAGAATTATATATTTATTTTATTTTTTTAAAAAGTTATTTTTAGAAAAATATTTTTCTTCTTACTCGTCGTCAGCCCACTCCCCACTTTCGTTATTTTTTCAAAAGTTTTTCTAAAGATTTTTTTTTCTTGCCACACCCCTACCCGACTCCCAGTCCACCCTCAATATTTTTTAATTTTTAAATAAGTTTTTTAAAAAATTAATATTTTTTAAAATTCAGCTCAATTCGCACATTTCATACCTCTAATCTCAGGTGTTTATGCCAATAGCACTGTAAAACAAGCATCCTATAATTTACAATTTTAATCCTTAGCTAATAGGTATGGAGGATGGTATAACTTATTTTGTGATGTGTGGGAGTAGAGCTAAAAATTCGGCCCAAAGAGAACATCTATGCGGTATTTTACATTCATTTTCGAAAATTAATTATTTTTGTTCTTTTTTCTTTCCTCTGAAAAAGATCTATCTTGCAAAATTTATTTACGTATATTTTAGTATTCAAAACTTTTAATTCAATTTTAATTATTGAGTGAAATTTAATCTGCAATTACATTTACAATTTTGATCCTTTTACTGTTATAATAAATTATTGGATATTGATGAAAGAAGAAAAAAGAGATTAATACTATAAATTTAGATAAGTCAAGAAAAAAATATTTGAAAATTTGTGTATTGTTAGAAACCAAAATACAATAGAAAACCAAATAAACTTTAAAATGGGAAAGGTTTTTAAAATGGGAAAGTAAGCTAAAACGTGATAGGTTTCTAAAATTGAAAAATCATCTAAAAATTTTAGCCCACCTTTCTCATATCTATAGCCACCATGTTGGTTGACACATGACAATACACGTCATTAGTCATTAGTCATTAAAAATGGTGATTTAGTTGGTTGTCATATGACCATATTAGCCTTAGTCGCTAAGTCTAATATTTAGCCATATGACTTTACAATATGACTACAACACTCCCCCTTGGATATTCATGTGGAGGGAAAAGTAAACATGATTATCCATAATATGCATTGCTTGCTGCCTCATTAAAAACGTTACTAGGAAAAATTCAATGGGATAAAAAAATGGCTAAGGGAAAAAGAGTACAACTC
>JBDJHY010000002.1:9853546-9864869 GCA_039654485.1 Withania somnifera
TCTCTAGTGTAACTTTCCTCTATTTAAGTTGAATATTTGGAAGATGGAATTTGGATAGTTGCTTCATTGTCCCACATTGACAAAAAAAGAGTTCTCTAGTGTAATTTTTCTCTATTTAATTTGAATATTTGGAAGATAAAATTTGGATAGTTGCTTCATTGTCCCACATTAATAAAAGAAGAATTTTCTAGTGTAGTTTTTCTCTATTTAAGTTGAATATTTGGTTAATGAAATTTGGATAGTTGTTTCATAGTCCCACATTGACAATAGAAGAATTTTCTAACGTAACTTTCCTCTATTTAAGTTGAATATTTGAAACAAAATGAAGTAACCTCAGTTTTGATAATTTTCCAGTGGGATTTATCATTTCTAAGTGAGAAAGAAAACAGAAAATAAAAAATTACAAAAACCCCGATTTTGGGGCCCAATTTTTTCGGGTTGAACTGAGTTTTTTTCTGGGTTTGATTGGGTTATTAATTAAAGAAGTTTTTGCCAGGACCAGACCGAATTGACGTCCGATTCTCAAATGAATCAATCAGACCGGCCGATTCGATCCGAGTTTCACAACATGGGCAATAAGTGCTACTGTTTTCTTACGGTCAATCTAAAACATGATAATGGAATGCCATCTCTTTAACTTTATGATAATTAGGCCATTTGGCTTAAAATAATACCAACTTGAAAAGGCGATGCCTCTCAACACTTGGTGTCCCATCTTATTTACTTTGCGACTCATTTTTCTTTCTCCTAGTTCCATTTTTTAAGACAAATTCAGAAATTGAAATTTATAAATTCTTATCATGATTTTAAATTATTAGTAGTAATAATTAAATTTATAATTAAATATTTATAAATATTTAGTAGATCTTTTATTATGCATATGATATATATAAAAATTATTAAGTTCACCTAACTATGTAATTGAACTTCTAGATGCACGCACGCACACACCAACACCCCATAATCCCTTTCGCTCTTCTTTATTTATCTACCTTTACTGACTCAATATTTCCCACTTGCTTTAGCAACCCCTCGAGTAAAGAGAGAAAAGAGAAATACTAGCAACACTTTTACTCATCATGGGGAATTACAGGTTTAGATTATCAGATATGATGCCAAATGCTTGGTTTTACAAGCTCAAGGACATCGGCAAAAGCAGCAGCAGCAGAAGCAAAGGCCATAGCCACACCAACTCATTTTCATCAATAACATCATACTCCTCATCAACTCTACCATCAGACAAAATAAGACAACCCCACCAGCTGGGTTGCCAAAGAAAATCATATTATATTTCAAGAAACCTCACTCCAGCTGAAACATTCTCCCAGATGAATCCTGTGTCTAACAGCCCAAAAGCCTCTGACAATTTCCATTTCACTGAACCACCAAGAAAATCTTCCAAGAAGAGGCGCAGTACCCACAGGAGGAGAAATTCTCCCAAACTTGTCACTTCCTCAGTTTCAGGTAGTTGTGGCTGCCGTGCTTCTCTTGAATCTGTCTGGACTAAAGCTGATTCCACCCCAGAAGAATACCCAAATACACCTGATTTCTCTTCCTCATCGTCTTCTTATTCTTCGTCTGAGCAAGTTTCAGTTTTACCTCAATTCAACTCTGACAAAATCCAGACTCCTGAAAAATTAGAGCCCCTGACTTCAATTTCATCGCTTTGTGGCTGCAGAATTGATGACATGAAGAAAGATTCCATCAATCTTGATCATAATTTTCAATCATTTTCTAAGATTGACCTTCCCCCTATCATAACCAAGCCCAAAAAACTCGACAAAAAAATCGATGAAAACCAGAAGATTGTGAAAGAAGTACAAAGAATGATGACTCCAGTGAGAAGAGTTTCAGTGAATTCATCAATTGGTGTGAGGCTGAGAACAAATTCACCAAGAATAACAAACAGCAGGAAGATTCAAGGAAGCAGGAAGAGTATTTCTTCAAGGAGGACCAGTGTTTCAGAGAGCTTTGCAGTGGTGAAGTCCTCTAGAAATCCACAGAAAGATTTCCGGGAATCAATGGTGGAAATGATAGTGGAGAATAATATAAGGGCATCAAAGGACTTGGAAGAACTTCTTGCTTGCTATCTTTCTTTAAATTCAGATGAGTATCATGATCTAATCATCAAGGTGTTCAAGCAAATCTGGTTCGACATCACTGAGATTCAACTAAAGTAAATATAAGAAGCTACGTATTAATTTCCTTTTATCGTATAGTCATACTATCTGTATAATTAAGTTGAAAAAAAATCCAACACCAAAGAGCATGGTAGACAGATGGATGATGATATCGCTCGACCCTTAATCAGAGGCCTCCATTGCGTAATTGAGCTTTAGACACTAAATGGAGGAAGGAAAAGGAAAGTACAAAATCTATATCTTGTAATACAAAGATTTGTCTGACTATGACGTGATTTTGTACGTGTTTGTGGGTTAGTATTGTCTGCTGGAAATGAGTGGTAAAAGTCCTAGTGCAAGCAAACCTCACCTTCGTCGAAATTGTATATTAGTAGTATATTATTTGGTCCAGTATGATCACCTATTAAATAGTATTAATTGTTCTAATATTCTTGTTTTCTTTATATATATCAGAATCAGAATGTTTATGCTATGGCATTAAATTTCATTTTTAGCATTGAAGGTATGTTAGCTCTACTGGTAATCTTAGTACTGAATACACAATTTATTACCAAATCCATAATCAATTACGCGTGCAACCAGTAGTCAATGAAATTATGAAAAGACAAAAAAAAGTACCAAGGGATTTGTTTTTATTTTTCTTAGTCTCAATGCACGAAAGTTATCTTGGATAGCACAATTATCAAAACATAAAAGTCTAAAGGTGAATTTGGAAGAAGGTATCAGCTGTGGTATATATGGTTCTACCAGAAAACTTTCTTGAAGTAAATTTGTTACTTAACAGTAAGAAATTTAATGTAAATGTAACTACTTTTTCGTATACTTTTCGCATTTATCAATATATGTCATGATCCAATATTCAAAAGTCGTAATGACATCTATTCCATTCCACCGTACTAGGTAAATCTGACCTATAACGAATGCGAAAAGGATTAACAATACTCAAAGCAGAACTAAAAGTAGATTCATAAACGAAATGAGTTGTGTACATTTTAGCTGTTCAGACCTTAATTTATAGAAATATAGTGGGTTTGTTGTTGTTGTAAAAATCAAATGCCACTAATAGACGTAAAACTGAATTTAAAATAAGAAATGAGAATATTAAGACCACAAGATTAAAAATATATTTTTAATTTAAAATAATATAATTTAAAAAAAATCATTACTTTTTTCGTAAACTCTATGTAAAATTAAACAAACAATAAATTGAAATAAAAATTGTATTAGATTCTATTACTATTATAATATATAACTGTACGTTATGAATCATATCTACTAACTTACTGACAATTTTCCTCCATCAATCTTTAGCTAACACTTCAAAAAAGATACCTTTTTTGTGTCCCCCCCTCCTACTCCTCACATAGACGATGCAAATGTCCACAAAAAAAGGTTTCTCAGAGAAAGATCATTGAACATATAGCATAATACATGCAAATGTCCACGAAAAAGGTTTCTCAGAGAAAGATCAAATAATGAAAGTTTCCCTATCCTTTATTTAATTCTTTTATATATATTTCTTATTCAAATTTTAATTTTTATGTACCGTGAGTCCGCATGGGCTTAAAGATGCTTTTTGAATTTTCTACATTTTATCAAAAGTTGCTTTGAAAGTTACAACAGTTTGTGTCCATTTTCAAACCAAAAAAAGTTACCTCTTACTTTAATTTTGGTAAGAGTTTGGGTAAAAAAGAATCAATTGCTTTTATCTATTGTAACAAAAAATATCTTATTTTTAAAATTATAATTTTTCTTTTTGTAGTCCGCATATATTTTTGAAGGAGACTAATGTTAGTATAGCAGAGCCACATGTTCAGTTGAAAATTATATTGTGTAGATATTTTTTTTTAATTATTTTGGTCAAAGTAAAAAAGTGTTTTTTATATATACACTATATATTAATTTCTCTTAACATTTTCATGGTTTTATTCCTTAATATTTTGATGCCTTTTAGGTTTCTTTATGATGTTTTAGATTATATCATACAAGTAAACTTTGTATAGAAGAACAGTTCAGTTTGACTTTGACATAACTACGAATTTATCTAATTATCTTTTCACTGCTGACGGCTCAAATCATCATTTTAAATCATATATTTTTTTTATCAAGGTATTTTCCATGATTTCACACAGACATATTCGTAAAAACTTATAGTGTAAACATACATGTGATCCTAGAAAGTACTTTTTATTTAAAAAGCATAGAGCATGTATAAGAGGGGCTTTAATGTCGTCACTTTAAGTAACAAAAGAGAAACAAGAATGATTACTTTGTTGCTTACACATATAAATATTGTGAAGTTTGACAGTGTAATTGATCGATAGACTTTGGGTGGTGCTATGAAAAATTAAAATTGCAGTTTTGTGTAGATTGCACTAAAGTTTGAAGTTCGAAGTTTCATTAAAAAAGCATTTTAAATTTATAATTAAGGGGTGCCCAAACTCATTTGATTCGTCTAAGTTTTAATGTGTTGAACATAGACTATGTTTTAAATAAAATTATGTTTCAGTGACATAACCCATCTCAACCCATAATAAAAGCTAGTATAAAGTCAACTCAGGAAACAATTCAAACTCGTCCCGTTACTTTAAAAATTCCAATCCCAATAATTCGAGTTCAACTCACGACAAGCTAATATTCTAACATAAAATACATATATTTAGGCTATATTTATTGCTCATATAGATTCTTTTATCATTATTTGGTTAAGAATTTGCTTGGTGCTTATTAGACACATTTCTTTGTGTAAGGATGGTATTTGAGGCAATGAGCGTGTTTGGAGCTAAATTGACTGCTTTACAGTTTCAAAGTGTGAGTAGAATGCCAAGAAAATTAATCAAGACTAAAATCGGGACTCACAGAGCAATTGAACCTGTAAAAAAATAAAAATGAATTGGAGACTCCCCAGCAACCAAGCTTGCACACCGCGGAGCTTGTGACGTGCCTGCTTTGGATGAAGAAGTGGGCAGAGAAAATAGGTTGCTGGAAATTCGGCCGTCCACGACGTGGCCACGCTATGAGGACCGCATCGCGCCAGGCTAACTGTAATGAATTTTGAATTGTCTATTTTAAGGTATTTTAGTTCAAGGATTCTGTGTGCGTTATAAATTATTCAATAACTCATTTATCAAGGGTTACACTAACTTTTAGTAGGCATGAACAACGCAAGGATCAGGAGTGATTGAGTTCAACCTACAATTTTGATGTTTTCAATTTTTCTTACTTGGTCGTTATGAAAATTAATACTAAGCTCTTAAACACTATGAATAGCTAGATTATTTTATAGGATGATTGACGGAACCACTTGTCGGATGAATTTTCATTTTTCTTGATTATAATCGAGGCCCTCATTTATCTCTATTTGTTCAACTAAGCATTGGTTGTAGTTAATTGAAGGATCCTTGATTAACTGTGCCATTATACCTTGTTGTCCTCGAGAGAGACAGTGAGATTAGATTTTAGTTGAGCAATATCACTACGAAGCATTAAGAGATAAATGGTAACACCCCATGTGATTACGTTCATCCTTTCTGTTATGTCGAAGGTTTACGAGCCTAAATTCAACACTGCGTGTGATTCTGGAGAATTTGATTTAAATTGAAAAAGAATATGTTTTTTTATTGACTTTCTAAAATCTCTTAGTATTTATTAAAACAAAATTAGTTACGGTATATTTGTTTATGATATTTTTTAAGAGTTTGTATAGTTTCGTGATATTTTAACCGAGATAGTAAATCTAGTTATGTTGAAAATTACTAATATGTGAGGTAAGTATTACAACAACAACATAATATATTCCCACATAGTGGATCTGGGGAGGATGAAGTGTACGCAGTCCGTACCACTACCTCAGAGGTGAAGTAGAGAACTTGTATAATAGGAAGTAACAAAACAACAGACAGTAACGGAAACAAGAACAAGGTATAATAGGAAGTAACAAAACAACAGACAGTAACGGAAACAAGACTACCATACAATAATACCACAATTAATCTACTCGACACAACAAACATCATCAAAACTCTAAGAATAAGATGTTACAAGCATCGCACTACCACTCCTAGCAACACAAACAAAAGAAAGCACTCCTACCTACTAAAATGAATGCACTCCTTTCTACTAACCTTCTACTCTAATATGCGTATCCACATCTTCGTGCCTAGGGTTATGTCCTCCATAAGCTAAAAATACTTCATGTCTTGTTTAATCATCTCCCTTCATTTTTCATCAGTCTACCTCTACCTTGATTCACTCATAAGCAGCCTCTGACACCTCCATACTAGGGAATTCATGTCCCTCCTGATCATAGTCTAAATCTCAATCTCGCTTCCAACATCTTCTCCTCCACGGAAGTCACTCTCATTTTTTTTTCGAATAACCTCATTTCAATCCTATCCTTCCTATTGAACACACACATCTATCGCAATATTCTCATCTCCACCACTTTTATATTCTGTATGTGAGAGTTCTTGACTAACCAACACTCTTTTCCATACAATATAGCTGATCTGTCCGCCACCCTGTAGAATTTGTCTTTAAATTTAGGAGGTACTTTCTTATCACTCAACAATACGGATGTAAGCCTCTATTTCATCCATGTTTCAACCTCCAAGCATCTCCATAGAACCTCCCTGGGAATTTTTTATAAGTCTTCTCTAGATCAATGAACATCATATGCAAGTCATTCTTTCTCTCCTTATACTGCTCCACCAGTCTCCTAACATGATAAATGATTCTTGTATAGAGAGCCCTACCATGAATCCAAACTAATTTTGCAAAATAGTCATAATCTTTTTCAACTTCAACTCCATCACCCTTTTCCAAAACCTTCATCGTGTGATTTAACACCTTGATACCCCTATAGTTATTGTAATTCTGAATGAACACTCTTATTTTTGTACAATGGAATCATCATACTTGATCTCTAAGCTTCAGCTATTTCTTCATCCTAAAAATGACATTAACTAACTAAGCCAGTCACTTTATACCACCATATCCCATTTGGACTAATCGCTCTATCCATACTTATCCTACGAATAACACCCTTAACCTTTTCAACCTTTTTACGTCTACAATACCCGTAATAGCAATGCCTTTTTGAGAGCTCTAAGTTTTTTACGCCATGAAGCTCACTCATGGGAATGACCAGCATCGTTAACCGCTAAGCTGCCCCTAACAGCCTCGAAAGAGCCACTTAGATCATGCATAACTCTACTCACATCACTTGGTAGAAGCAATAACAATAACATCAAAAGTGTAATGGGCTCCTCACAATAATCAATAAATAGTCTCCAATAAAGAATAGATAAATTCAAGTCTCACACCATACATCTTATTTGAAAGCCTCTGCTAGCTAAGTAATGGATTGCTAGCACAAGAGCTTATTAATTAGTCTTATAAATAAAATAATGAATAATAAAACTAAAGTCCAAGCTCTAGGTAAACAAAATAAATCACTCCATACCTTGCTCTAGAATCAAGTAAGCACTCACCAATCTTCTAGTCTTCTAAGAATGCAACTAGTGTCAACCTTGAATATTCGAATGGTTGGATATATCTGGGGTTAACATGTGCATAAGAGTAGAGTCATCACAAAAACATATACTCAGTACTTGGGCAGGTATAAAACAAGATATAGAGTATAATGACAAGTACTAAATAATACATGAACAATAAATATCAACTTCAGCTCTAACTCAAATAAGCAATTTAGCAGTTTATAATGAAAATAGTTAAAAAGCTCATATCTCAAGTAAACTCAACTAAAACAGCTTAACTCTTCAGTTTTTAACAAAAGATAAAGACTTAGTTAAGATAATCTTTCACTTTCTTTCTTTCAAAACTATCACTTTTACTTCTCTTTTTGGAGTTTCTATAACCAACATACCTCAAGGAATAAAGTGATGAAGTCCACATATTACCCTGTGAATAGGGAATCTCATATCCTACCACAGAATGAGACACTCTTTCTAGTGGATCAAACCAAACATTCTAGGTACAACTGAGAGGTAACAAAATAATATGCTACAAGGCAAACAGGTAACGGGTATTGGTAAACTCATGCCCACCCTCGGTACTAATACTCCTCCCATAAAACATCAATATCAACATTTTTAACTTAATGGGACACCCTTAATGGAACCATAAGTCAAACTGCGCACCAACATTCTAGATTAGTGGAATACCTTCAATTAAACCAACTAGCACAAAGCATCTTTTAAAATCATAATTGGTTAACACTCTTTATCGAAATCTCAATTTGACACTTTATAGTCAATTTTACTCTCATCTTGTAAGTAAGGTTAATAATCATTATCAAAACTCTCATTTTACTTCATCGGTCAATTTATACATACTTCACGTTCATACTCAAAATCATGTACAACATCAAGTAATTATGACATTTCAACCCTCATATCAAGTTTTAAGAATAAACCTTAAAAACAATCATCAATTCTTACCTCAAAGCTTCTTTCTTTCTTTTACTTCAATTATTTAAATATGTCAACTCATAAGGACTTTCATAATTAAATAATCATCATTAAAACTTCATAGTTCTAACTCAAAAACATCAATTAAATCATTACTTCAGGTAATCAGAGTTTATAGAATTAAACAAGTACTCTAGCATGTTTCTACATCTTAAAAACCTTATTTAGAAAGGGATTTTTGGGCACAAGGATAAAAGGAGTCCTTATTGAAAGGCCAAGTACCTGATTTGAAGCAATTTGATGGTGAAAAAACAATAATCAAGCTGCTAAAATGGAGTCTCTCTGTAAAAACCTAGTCCTTACTTCTTTGTAGAAGTTGGAAGAAAACCCCTATCTTGATTTGATTTGGCTAAAATATTAATGAATTAAATGTTTAGGGATTTATATTATTATGTTTAGAAGCCAAAAACATCATGGGTTTAGTTCAAAAATTCAAAGGAAATTCTAAAAATAACCTTCATTAAAAGAACTTGGAAAATAGCCGAAACCACTAATGCGACGGTATTTTATGTCATATTGCGCACTTAAAACCCCTGAAATGGAGTGTGTACTTGAGCAATAGCAGCATGTTTTAATTCTTTTATCAAGTATTTGCAAAATTAAGGTAATGAGTGGGAGTATGCAACACTTGCGGGAAAAAGGGACATTTTTAGCAAATAAAGCAGGATAGATGGTTCCACAGACTAGTAGTATGAAGACAGACGACTCATCCAAGGGGGTTTCACCTATTTAAAAGTTCACTGGAAAGAAGACAAGAATAGGTGGCCCAGCAGAAATTTCGCCTGCTGGGAGGCGGTTCGCTTAAGTTGGCACCACCTAATCAAAAGCTCACTGGATAAGAAACCAAGGACAGATGGCTCACCAGATGGTTCGCCTAAGTTGGCATCTCCTAATCGAAAGTTCACTGGTTTAAAGGGGGTGACAGACAAAAGAACAGACAGTTTCGTCTGTCACTAGATGATTCACCTGATTGGTCGTTCGAACTGATGAACGCCCAGCCTAAGTTGCTGAATATTTCACTTATGGGCACTCTATAATATGATGCTTAGCTTAATTTTTAGGGGGTTCTGAACAATTACTTTCCACGTATTATTTTTGAGACTTTTGAGTAGAGTTTAACACCCATATTCATTGAAAAATGCAAGTGTTGAGATTATTATTCTACAGACAGCTGAACTTTACAATTGTGGTATGTCATTCTTTATCTTTTGGGTTCAGTATTGTAGTATGATGACACTTGAGGGATAAACCCCAATCCTTGGGTTATGGGATCCATGGGTTAAACTATACTAGGGTTGTATCTACATACATTACTGTAATAAGGCTTTCAGGGCAGTGTTAGCCAAGTTTGGGGTAAAGCAACACAAAGTGGCGACACCATATCATCCTCAAACTAGTGTCCAGGTTGAGGTTTCTAATAGAAAGATCAAGTCAATCCTTGCTAAGGCAGTAAATTCCACCAGAACCGATTGGGCTCGCAAGCTGGATGATGCCCTATGGGCTTATAGAATAGCCTACAAAACTCCAATCGGTATGTATTTGTTATAACTAGTTTACAGGAAATCATGCCATTTGCTCGTTTAACTTGAACACAAAGCAGCATGGGCCTTAAGAAAGGTTAATCTCGATTCGAATGCGGTTGCTAAGTTACAGGCATGACAAATCAATGAGTTGGATGAATTTCGTACAAAGGCATATGCCCGGGAAGCATTGTACAAGGAACGTATGAAGAAGTATCATGATCAAAATATTGAACTGCAAGAATTATACCCAGGAGATCTTGTATTCTTTTTAATTCCCGCTTGCGGCTATTCCCGTGGGAGCTAAAGTCCAAATAGTCTGGCCCATACTTGGTCACAACCGTCTTTCCATATAGAGATGTAGAAGTGGAACATGAAAAACACATCAGTTTTAAGGTAAATGGGTAGTGCCTCAAGAAATTCAATGGGTCTATTGAAGAGGTCTAGGAAAATAGCAGTCACCTTTGTCGTGCTGCTATTTTAAATAAAGCGCTTTTGGGAGTAACCCAACTCTTGCTATATTATGGTACACTTTCTTTTGCTATTCCTCACTTTTTTGTTTATTTGCGATGGGTACACTGCACCGTTTTTCTGTTGGGAGGGGGGGAGGGAGGGGAGTGTTCCTATTTTATCTTTTGCTCGTTTTGATTTTGCCTGAGGTTTTTGTTGCCAGATTCTTTTCCCCCAGGCATGATATTTAGTAGAAATGGCATATTTAGGTTTATTTTTTATGTAGTTTATTTTGGTGTACTTTTGTAAGTAGTGAAACTCCATTGTATATAAGCAGTTTTATTATTCAGTCATTTTATTCGGTTCATACAAGTGTTGCATGTATTTCTTTTTACTACTGCAGTACAGGAAGGGTGTTGTATATGATTGTGATTGTATCTATCTATGCCATATGTTTAGCTAGTTTGAATTGAGAAATGTATATACTTGCAAGTGGGAGAGAGCATTTTTGTATAATTTGTTGTGTATATGATATCTAGAATTTGTCTAGTTCATATTGTAGCAGAGTTGAAAGTAAATGACATGAAAATGATCCTAGGCTTTCCTTAATAAGTCACTTAAGCCTTAAATGAGTCACCAAATAATTATTGAATTCCCAAGTTGAACCCTCACATTTATTAGAACTAAACTGTTTAAGTACCCTTGGATAAAGCAAAGTGAA
>JBDJHY010000002.1:9864969-9876445 GCA_039654485.1 Withania somnifera
CTACTTCATAAAGTCATAGTGAGTTTGGCATCCGACTTTGCCTGCTTCTCTTCAGCTTTAGTACTTCTACTTAATCTTTATGTATTTTCGGATATACAGTTGTATTAGACATTTTGATTCCTTGTTCTATACTTAGTGGTTTGTATTACACTGATACCGGATTTTCAATATTTATTTTTTATTCTTCTTACTTCTGCATTTATTCATCTACTGATTATTACATTTATGATTTCTGCATTTAATATATTAGTCTTCGACTTCGGACTACGGGGTTGATTCTCCTTCTGATGGTAAAGTAAATGCACTTATAATTCGAAAATCAGGTTGTGACACTTCATATCTAGCCTACACCTATTTTTCCCAATTTTCGAACAAATAGCAATTGGCAAGCATTATAAAATACAAGAATGAACTAAATTTTTACCTTTGGCAATCTACCATTTCATAGTAGACATTCTGAATTGTCCCTGTATCAAGTCAATACCATAGGGATTGCAAAAAAATTCCAAACTTGTGTAGCAATTTTGCTTTCGCTCAGAAGGTGTTGAGTTGTTTGAGTTTTAGATCAGTACAACAGTTGCAAATCTAGCAAATCGTTTAACCTTAACATTTTTCATATTAGTTTTTTCATCAAAGAAATTATCATATATATATATAATTTGGAGAAAAATTAATTGACTGATTTATTATTTTACTTAAAAAACAAGAAAAATATTTTATTATAAAAAATATGTAGGTCATAATCAAAGTTCCAAAAGACTTGTAAATTTTACGTGTAAATTCTTACACTAATCACTTTTGATTATTTAAATCCTAATCTCATATTTTCTTGTAAAACAGTAAAAAATCATTTTTTTTCTTTTGAATTATTCACAAGGGCAAAGCAGCAAACTAAAAAAAATTGCAAAATAAAAAATTAGAAGTATTAAACAAAAAAGTGTCTTACCCTTTCTCAACAAGAAGATAACGGAAGCTTACTCGGAGTGCTACCAGAGAAGTCCTCATCGGAGATTTGCCGGATGTTCTAGATGCTTCGTTTCTTGTCATTTCCATTGTTGTCCTTTCAGTTGCTTTTGTTTTATTATTATTTCATTTTATTTTGTAGTCTTAACTTGGAAATGGGCTTCTGACTCATTTCTCTTTTGTACATATTTTAAGAGTGCATAAATGGGCTTCAAACCCACTTTTGATTTCAAAAAAAAAAAAAAAAAACTCGAGGAGACTGTTGATATCTTTGCATCTATAATCCACGTATGATCACTTTTATTGTTCTGTCAGTTCTTCCTCATCAATAATTTTAATTGTCCAAGTAATTAGTATTGCTAAATCTGTTGGAATTAAAACCTCGATTAACTTCCAAACTTGAGGGACAACTAGAAAATTGTCTAACAGAAGAATAACATCAATATTCTTTGACCTTGTCTAATTAAGATTTGATAACATCCGATTTTTAGGATAATAAGTTTGTCTAATCTTTTGAGTACAACTTTTAAAAAATGGAACCTCAAGGTTCACCAAATAAATAAACAAATCAATGAACTCCAAATAAAGGAGTTCATATCATTTTCATGGTTGCTATTTCACGAGGAAAAGGACCACTGTATTAGAAACAACGAACACATATACTAATATTTAAAAAAATATTTTTTAAAATATTAATTATAATATTTGAAATATTAAAATAAGATATATGAATTGGGTCCTAAACAATAACATTGTCTATCGTAGAGTATTTTTTTTTTTTAACAAAAAAAAGGGTCCTAATAAATCATAATGTTAATTAATAATATATAAAAATTATAAAATTAAATAACTACTAAAATTATATTTATCTCAAAGATGACTATGGAAGTCAATAGGATAAATTTGAGTGATTTTTGAAAGTTAAAACTAAATTAAGTGACTATAAAAGTTATTCAAAAGTTAGAAAGACAACACAAAATTGAGTGACTTTAGTGATTAATTATTCAAAATTGATTGATTATCTAAACTTCTAACTCGTTTAAATCCATTCATTCAAACCTTTAATATTATAATACACACTGAAGATTTCTTGGAATTAAAATTTAGTGATTGTTGATGCAATTAGGAAACCTCTTTGAGCAATATGCTTTAGCACGTACCAATTATATAGAATTCTCACAGCGATCAAAGATTACCTATGCCGAACTATAAATATGTTTTTAAAAAAAAATTATTAATTAACTAATTTAAATTTATATCACGTGAAATTTTGTTCAAGGAGTACTCCCTATCAAAACAATTCATTTTTGGATTAATCCCACATCTTTTGTGGTACCCCCAAAATGCCATATTGAGCATCATCATAGCCTTAAAAGTCACCATAATTAGGAATAAGTCAATAAGTGCTACTGTTTTGTTAGAGTCATTCCCAGACATAATCATTATAATGGAATGCCATCTCTTTAACTTTATGATAAATAGGCCATTAGCTTAAACTAATACCAACTTGGAAAGGCCATCAGTGCCCCCTCAACACTTTGGTCCCATTTTATTTACTCGTGTTTCATTTTTCTTCCTCCTGGCCCATTCTGGTGGATACAAATTCTTGAAATTTATTAGTTCGTATCACCATTTCAAATTAATAACAATAATAATTAAATATTTATAAGTATTTAATATGATTTTTTAATTATTTATACATAGTATCTTAAAAAATTAGTATATTTACGTGAACCGTAATTAAACTTGTGAATCCACCCCTCCTCTTCCCCCACCCCCTACACCCATAATCCCTTCCCTCTTCTCTATTTATCCACCTTTACTAACTCAAATATTTCCTACTTTCTTTAGACCACACCTCAAGTAAAGAGAGAAAAGGGAAACACAAGCAATTCTTTTACTCATCATGGGGAATTACAGGTTTACATTATCAGATATGATGCCAAATGCCTGGTTTTACAAGCTCAAGGACATGGGCAAAAACAGCAGCAGCGGAAGCAACAGAAGCAAAGGCCATAGCCACACCTCCTCATTTTCCTCAACAACATCACACTCATCATCAAATCTGCAACCAGACAAAAAGAGACAACCCCACAACCTTGGTTGCCAAAGAAAATCATATTACATATCAAGAAACCTCAATCCAGCTGAAACATTCTCCCAGAATGCTGTCTCAAACAGCCCAAAAGCCTCTGACAATTTCCGTTTCACCGAACCACCAAGAAAATCTTCAAAGAAGAGGCGCAGTACCCACAGGAGAGGAAATTCTCTCAAACTTGTCACTTCCTCTGTTTCAGCTAGTTGTAGCTTCCGTGGTTCTGTTGAATCTGTCTGGACTAAAGAAAATTCCACCCCTGAAGAATACCCAAACACACCTGATACCTCCTCCTCATCATCTTCTTATTCTTCATCTGAACAAGTTTCAGTTTTACATCAATTGAACTCTGATAAAATCCAAACACCTGAAAATTTAGACCCCGTGACTTCAATTTCACCTCTTTGTGGCTGCAAAGTTGATGATGTGAAGAAAGATTCTGTCAATCTTGATCATGAGTTTCAATCTGTTTCCAAAATTGACCTTCCCCGTATCAAAACCAAGCCCAAAAGATTTGATGAAAACCAGAAGACTGTGAAAGAAGTAGAGAGAATGAATACTCTAGCGAAAAGAGTATCAGTGAGTTCATCAACTGGTGTGAAGCTGAGAACAAATTCACCAAGAATAACAAACAGCAGGAAGATTCAAGGAAGCAGAAAGAGTGTTTCTTCAAGGAGGACAAGTGTTTCAGAGAGCTTTGCAGTTGTGAAGTCATCTAGAAATCCACAAAAAGATTTCAGGGAATCAATGGTTGAGATGATAGTAGAGAATAATATAAGGGCATCGAAGGATTTGGAAGAACTTCTTGCTTGCTATCTTTCATTAAATTCAGATGAGTATCATGGTCTAATCATCAAGGTGTTCAAGCAAATCTGGTTTGACATCACTGAGATTCGACTAAAGTAAATATAAGAAGTGACGTATTAATTTCCTTTTATCGTATAGTCATACTATGTGTATAATTGAGTAAAAAAATTCCACCACCAAAGAGCATGGTAGATGGATGGATGATGATATTGCTCGACCCTTGATCAAACGTTGGTTATGTAATTGAGCTTCGGACACTGAATGGGTGAAGGAAAGAAAAGTACAAAATCCAAATCTTGTAATACAAAGATTTGTCTGACTATGACATGATTTTGTACGTGTATGGATTAGTGTTGGCTGCTGGAGATGAGTGGAAAAAGTCTTACCGGAAATAAACCTCACCTTCGTCGAAATTGTTTATTAGTAGTATATTATTCGGCCATGTATGATTCACCTATTAAATAGTAGTATTAATTTCTCCAATATTCTTGCTTTCTTTATATATCAAAATCAATATCAAAATCAGAATGTTTATGCTATGTCATTAATTTTCATTGGGTCTACTGGTAATCTAAGCAATGCATATATAGTTTACCAGTAAGTTTATAACCAATCAGGTGATTAATGAAGTGGTTAAGAATTATGAGTTTAAATCTTAATGAAAAGCCCTAGGCAATTTCTTTTTATTTATTTTAGTTTTGACACACGAAAGTTTGTTCAAATACATGATTACCAAAAGATAAAAGAAAGTAAAAGTCTATAACCAATCACAAGGATGAATTAGAAATCTAGAAGGTATACATGGTAAAATTTTTCTTTTAAGTTGTTAATCAATTGACAACAAAAAAAAAAAAATTGACATAACCTGGCACAACCCAATTAAGAATACTACAATAGCCTTTATTAAATTGGCTTTAAAATCGCCTATTTTTCCATACAAAATTCTCTCCGAGAAAAACTACTTTTGTAAAATCTCCCTCCAAAAACAAAACTACCTTTTAAATTGAGTATGCATACGCGTAATCTTTTCAAATCCTATAACTCTTCAATTTTCTTCCTTATTCTCAAGCTCTTTTCAATTTTAAGTTCTTCATTTTATTGTCGAATTTTAGTCTTGTCATATAAAATTTTATATTTCCTTTTATAATGTTTTTTTACTTTAAAGATGGATTCAAAAAATCTCAATGAGGATCTAAGGCAAACCTTAGATCTACTTTTCAAAATCGAAGATAATGATAATTTGTTTCGTACTAGTGTTTATGCACATGTTGAAGTTTCTGATGGTACTTATGATAGTCGTGAACACTCATATTTGGACAGCGATATTGCAAACTTGTTGTATGAAAAGGGGGAGGAGGAGGTAAATATGCTAGATCATGTGTAGCAGCAAGAGCAAGATTTAAGTGATCCTAATCAAGAATATGAAAATATAGATGGAGATTTAGAAGAGGGCTGAGATTCAAGTGAAGAAGGAATATTTACTGATGAACAGTATCATCAAGGCCCTATTGTAAATATGACTTTAGAAGTCTTAAATCGGTTGCAATATTCTACAAAGAACACATCTGATCGAAAGGGTTTAGTGTGTTGAGGAAAACATCCAACAAAAAGGGTGGTGAAATTATTAAGTATGTGAAGTTTACTTGTGACAAGAGTAGAAAATCAAATCCAAGGAAGCAGTCTAAAAGGTTTGACTGCAAAAAAAATTTTAATTGCATTTTAATGCATGACATTTCTTGGCATGTCTCTTCTGTTAAGTATGAACACAATAATCAATTAGATGTTTCATTAGCTCATTTTTTCCCTGCCACAGGGAAATTAGCAGGACTTTGAAGAGAAATCTTGAACCTTATGATATTGCCGGATTGAGACCTTCAAAGAACATACGACTCTTGGAAGTTCAAGCAGGAGGTCCAGAAAGAATGAGGTGTACTTCAAAGGACTGTAGAAATTACATTCTACAACATAGGAGGCTTAGAACCTTGTCCAGTTATTGTGAATTAATAAAAAACTTCTTTTGTTACATGCAGAATAAGGACATAAAATTTTTCTAGACACCGTAATACGGGTAGGCTTCACAATGTAGTGTAGGTTCATACACATTCTAAGTATTCATATCGTGAATTTTGTAATATCATTTGTTTTGATATAACATACCTAGTGAATCAATAGTGCATGTTATTTGCTTCATTCATTGGTGTCAATCAGCTTTAAAAGTCTATTTTTTGGGGATGTGCCTTGTTTACTAGTGAGAACATTGCAACCCACAAGTTTTTATTCTCAATATGTATTCTCAATTTGGCTTAGTTCCATAGATGGTATAACTCCAATTACTATTCTTACAGACGAATGCAAAAGTATCAAGGCAGTCATTACTCATGCGATGCCAGACACAATTCACAGGTATTGTATTAGCATATCTTTACAAAAAGTCCATTTTTTTGGATGTGTCTTATTTACTAATGAGGACATTGGAACCTACAATTTTTTATTCTCAACTTGGCTTAGTGCCATTGATGGTGTAGCTCCAACAACTATCCTTACAGACCAATACAAAAGCATCAAGTTAGTCATTGCTCATGTGGTGCCAGACACAATTCACATGTATTGCATTTGGCATATCTTTACAAGGTTACCTTTTAGATTTATACGCGTTCATAACCACAAGATTTTCAAGGTTGAATTCAAATGCGTTGTGTTTGATTGCATTACAATTGACGAATTTAAGATAAAATGGGTTGAATTTATCGAAAAATATGACTTGGAAAATAGAGTTTGGTGCTCTAATCTATTTGCAGAAAGGAAGAAATAGATTTTCTTATATCTCAAATATTAATTTTGGGCTGGTATGAAGTCCACACAAAGGTGTGAGTCATTGCATTCCTTCTTTGATGGCTATATCGTTGGTCAAATCACCTTTAAACAGTTTATTGAGCAATATGAGATAGTAATGAGAGCTAAATATAATGAGTTACAAGGTGAATTTTTGTCCATAAGTACACAAGCTATAGCTACCTCTGGATTTAAGTGGGATGATTTTACCATTACACTCATGCAGTGTATGATAATTTTGTGCTCCAAATGAATATTGTATCATTGTGAATTGAGCATGAATATTGAGGATGTGTGATCTTATGTATATTTATATGCCTGAACGTCATTTAATTCTTATGTTTTGACCTAGTTTCGAGGGTAATGATGTGCCTTTTGAGTATCTTGTTAGGAAATACGTGTTTAGCATCACTAACCACTATAATTAGCCTATTTCAGGTATATTGGAAGCTTTCAGAAATGTATATCAAGCGAGAATCAAAGCCGAAATGAGCAGGGAAGAAATGCAGAAAAATTACCCTTATCACAATAGGGATCATGACGTGATAGCTTGCCCATCACGATTGGGATCATGTCGTGATTCCCTGTTCATCCGGGCAGCATCAATCTTCAACTTGTAGGATGAGTTGGGGCAGTTTGGTCTTTTTATTTGGGCATCTATATAAGCCTTAGGTTAGCGTTTTGGTCAGTGTACACACTTGGGGATTGAAAACATCAAGTAGAGGAGATATTCAAGCAACCTAGGGTTACCTATATTGTTCAATTCTTGTACGTAATTATTATCAATGTTATTTTCAGAATTGAACATGAGCTTGTCTTAGGGTTATGGTTTGTACATGGTATATTGTATTGATTTGATATAAAGTAGTAATTGTTTCTCATTATTGATTGTTCTTATGCTTCATAATAAATGTGTCCTAATCTCTTGGCTACCATTAGAACAATTACATAGCTCTATAGTGCACCTATCGGTTAATCTTGTGAGTGGAATGAAAGTGTAAGGAGTGAGATTGTTTTTGATAAATTTAATACACGAATAACAACATAAATTGCAACTAATACATGATCGTGTACTTAGTGCCTCACTTGATTAAATCGAGAAGATAACGATAATGCGTTTTTATTAAATTATCATAAAACATATCGATCAAAGTAGTTGTCCATTTATATAAATAGTGAGTACAGGACTATAAATCCCTAATCATAATTTGAATCCTAGAATCAACAATTAGAGAGATAATTAGGTTTATGGAAAATCAAGACTACATACACACGTGTGCAATTCCATAGCCCTGGAACGGTTGCTTATATCAGTAATACTTGATTGTTTCACCCCAACTTTCATTTACATATCCATAGTTATATTAGAATAATACGAAGCTATTCATTCCCTCTATTTGTACATTCAATTGAATTTATATTTAGTTCCTTATAAGAATCATTTGCGACGCTAATTCACAATTTCAATTCTCTGTGGGTTCGATATCCAGCTCGAAAGAGCCACTGTATTACTTTTAGATCACGTACAATTGTGTGTGTGCTGGGTAGCCCAATAAGTTTTTGGCGCCGTTGCTAGGGACTTAGCAATTAGTTAGTTTTTTATTCTGGTAAGATATTTCCTATTGTGCAATTATTAACGACTTGATCTTAGTTGTTCAATTTTTTCCAGGAATTATCACTGGTAATCTGGCACAGAACAGAGATTCGGTTGAAGCCTTTTAGGAACTAGAATGGTTTATACATCAACATCGAAGGACAGAGGTATTCTCTCATTCTATTCTACACAATTAACTGGATCAACCAATAGTGGCAATGCCTACTGAAATGGCAGCTCCAAGATCAGTCCATCAGGTGTCCATTCCAAGGGCCACAAATTCTAGCTCCTCCATACAAAAACCCGCACCTGGAGGTAGATTCGAGCTAAAGAAGAATATGGTACAATTTTTACACACTAACGGGAAATTCACTGGTCTCGCTTATGAGGATCCGCAGTAACACATATAAAATTTTCTGGAGATCAGTGATACTGATATTTCGGCTGGAGTCTCACAGGATTATATGAGACTCACATTATTCCCATTCTCCTTGCTGTGTGATACGAAAAAGTGGTTGGATGCAGAGCCACACAACTCTATCAATTTATAGGAGGACTTAGCCAAGAAGTTCTTGATCAAATTCTAAAACAATGTGGCTGAGGAGTGAAATCCTAAGATTCCAACAAAATTCGAGCAAAAATCTCTACCAAACTTGGGAGAGGTTCAGAGCATTGCTCAGAAATTGTCCTCATCATCAACAATCTAATGAAGTATTGTTGCACATTTTTATTGAGGCCCTGGAATCCAATTCAAAAATATTGCTAAACTCAGCAGTTGGGGACAGGCCTTGGAGCGAACGTATGATGAAATGTATACATTACTGAATAGATTGCCACAGGTAATTCGGATTGGAATTAAGATGGGTCAAGAGCACATGGTAGGAAGAATACTCCCAGAGTTAAGGAGTTAGATACAATCATGACTTTGTCAGCACAAATTTCATCTCTCCAAAACATGTTTGCACAAACCTTTGGTCAGCAAAAACAGCAGGCTGCAGTGAATGCAGTCCACTCACATGCTATGAGTTGGTGTGAGACATGTGGGGGAGGCGATCATACGTCTAATGTATACGAGGCCAACTCTGACTCAGTTAACTTTATCGGTAATGCATAGAGGGGACAAGAATAGCAAGCTTACATAACACTTACAACATGAGTTGGAGAAACCACCCAAATTTCTCTTGGGGTGGAAATCATAATTAGCAACAACAATATGGTCCAGGTCAGTATAGGAATAACCAATCGAATCAACAACAGGGACCCAGATTTAATAAGCACAATTTTAGTCATTTACAGAGTACGCAGCCGGGTAACAATGTAGAAGAGATTCTTAAAAAGTTACTAGAAGGGAATGCACGAGCTAGTGAGTGATTAGAAAGGTTCGAAGCAAAGATAAAAAATAGCAAACGGCTACGCAGCAACTGGAGAGGCAGATGGGATAATTGGATGTGTCACAAAATACAAGGCCCAGGGGGTCTTCCAAGCAACACAGATCAAAGAAACCAAGTAAATGCAATCACAGTGGGGGTTGTTTACAATTGTAAGAGTTACCAAGAAGGGATCGGTTGAGCTCCACGACTATAGGCCTGACCAAACTTTTTTTGGTTAATGGGCCAGTGGGTCAAGTATTATTGGCCCAAGATAGATCGTGGGGTGACATCTATCGACATGGTGGATGCATAAAATTACATGGGTTATGCCACAACATTAAATAAGGCTCTATGCGGGAGACAACCCATGCTTTGTAAGTATTTTTTCTTGTTTATATTTTGTTTTACCAATTTTTCTAATGTTTGATAGGTGCACGAAGATATGGAAGCATCAAGGTATGTTTAGAATGAAATTTGGCTTAAAAATAACAAGTATGCAATGATCACGATGGAAATCACATTGTGATGCACATCGTGATCATCTACTAGATAGCTTGAGTCCCACCATGATGGCATCACGGCGTGATGCGTATCATGGTGAGACTCTGGATAGCAAGAGTTGCATCACAATATGCATCATGACTAATGCGTATCATGGTGGGACTCTGGTTACCTGGGAGTTCCATCACGATAGGCATTACGATGTGATGCTTATCGTGATGAAACACTATTTAGGGGAATCCTCCATCACCATACCCATCACGCCATGATGGAGTATTTTGGAATTGAAAATTTTATTAAATATACTGGATCGACCCGAACTATTTGGGGTTTCTTTAAATAGCCAACCCTCATTCCCCCACTTTTAAATTTCAGTCGTTTCATACCAAATTCCCCCTCAACAAAAACTCCTCAGTTTTCCATCTTCCTCTTCATCCTTCTTCCAATTTCGCTGCTTTCAAGTTACAAATTACAAGGTATGTTCTTTTCTCTCCTCTTTTATTTCATTTCATTTTCATTGAGGGGTGTGGAAGTGCATGTACTCTTGACGTAACTGTGGATTGATTTTGGTTAATGTAGCTTGCTCTTATTGTACTGTACTTGGTGTTAAACCTTATTATTGTTTATGTGGTGCACGACTTGAGTTTGAATTTGTTGTAATGGGGGAGGTTTGGATGTTTTGCAACTAATTAGTATTGAGGAGACATCATGAACAAATTTGTTTTTGGGGAGGACATTAAACAAATGATGAGTTCCCTTATTGAATGTGCATATAGTCACATTAGTTAGTTGATTTCAGTTTTCTTATTAGGTAGTCATATGCCTTTTTCATACACATAGCATACATGTAAGTCATTGATATTGAATCTAGCAGAGTGATGAATATGATACACGGAACCTTCGTAACACACATTAAAAAGGAAAATTTGAGTACCTTGCGGTATATGAGCAACACACCTTGTCTTTTTGCTAAACTATAAGGGGTGTGTTGGTGCATGTTAAGTTGTATCTCTTGGTGTAGTGGTCAAGTGTGGGGTGGTTTTCACCACCCTACCATTATGCGTCATATATCATATATATTAATGCTAAATATGAGGAATAATTTGGGAGGTTAGGTAATCATATAATTGGAGGCTGTCGTTAGGACCGTAAAAGGATGTGCACATACCTACACACTTTAGGAGGCATTGTAATTATTGGGGGAAGTCTGATGTACTCTTTATGTATTCCTTGTTAAGTGTGTGGCGGTATCGAGCTTAAGTGTGGGGTGGTATCCCACCCATTCTTGTCTTCCTATGCATTTTACGACATTGT
>JBDJHY010000002.1:9876545-9887399 GCA_039654485.1 Withania somnifera
TTTCAAGACTTTTTTTATTGATTAAAATAACTTAATTATTCAAGTTCAATAGAAATGTTAGAATTTTTTTATTTTTGCCCTTTTTCTATAGTTTCTATTAATGACCATCTCCATTTTCAATACTAATTTGGGGAATAACTAAGAAGGGTAAAAATAAAAAGTTATGTTCAAATTATGTCCTAAATACTTTTTTTAGTGGGTGTGCACCGAATTCAACAATTCACTTGATATAAGACGAAAGGAGTATATAATAAAGAGAAGTTAATGTTCTATTAAAATGGAATTTGAACAAGGTAAAATAATAATTGAAGTTAAAAAAAAAAACAAATAACTAACTTCAAAGGACAAGAATTACTGTTAATACTACTACTAATAGTATAGAGACATAAGCAAAACAATGAAAAAAGATTTGGCTACGATTCGATATCGAAAGCCCAGACTTCATAAAAGGCGACTGACTCTTCCACTGCTACATGAACCATCCTCTCCTTTTTTGATTCTTCTTCTATAGTTGTGAATAGATCTTTGTGATTCAATTGAAAGAGGAATTGTAACCTCCCAATCATATGTAGTCAGCCTCACGCTGTGCTTGACTGGCGAGTCTGTCATCTCCAGAACTTTCCCTTTTTCGGGCTGCTCCTCAAGCCTTCATGTGCCGATCTTCGCTTGGATCGATCTTAACTAGATAATTAGCCTTCTACCTTAAGCAATAAATTTTATAATTTACTATATAAAATCATATTCTTGATAAATTAAATTGCATCATATTCTATCTTATAATCTCCCCAATAAATTAGTATTTCTAACAAGGTTACAAAATTATTGCACAGAGGTTTTGAACCTACTATAAGTATTCCGCTTAACACAAACAATTTGATTTCTAAATTTCGCACTAATCTAATGTTTAATTTCTAAAAATGGTATTTAACGCAGTACCTTTTTAAATACTTGGTTAGATTCAAATCTAATGCTACACATTATTATTTCCAGCAATATAAGTAACCATTAATTGAAATTACGTAAACGCAACGTAAGCAAAATGAAATCTGACTTGACTCTGAATGTACCTTCGGATGTTATTCCCAAAATAGACATTTTATTTCAAAAATATGCTTTATGCCGATAAATTACTTGTTAATACTCTCCTAATGCAGAGATCTCAATGTCAATTAAAGAATTTTCACCCAATTTAAAATTAACATGCATAAAATGAGTTTTTAAAAAATTCTTTGTAATAGTAAAAAAAAGGATATTAATTATGATTTAGTAGGAACTAAGGAGATTTAAGGTGCAAAACATTAAAAATAAAATACGATAAAGTTGTAAATCACAAAAGAACACATATATGTTAAGGGAGTAAATTGTAAATTATTCTATACTTTAGGTGATTTTTTTTAATTAATTTGATTTTTTATACTTTTTTATTTCAAAATAAATGATATTTTTATCTTTTTTATTTTGTTCCAAAAGCAACGATATTTCACATAATAAAAAAGACATTAATAATATTATTTTAATTTTAATCTCATTCAAACATCTTTTTCACATAATTAAAAAAATATTAAATTACATCTTATTCAAGGTACTTAAGATAGTTACTAGAATTACATCTTACGTTTTAAGAACAAATAATTTTTTTAGGTTGCCTGCCCAAATTGAAAACTAACATTTATTTTGAAATAGAAAAATATAAATATATTAATTTCAATGATTTTATTAATAAAAGATAAAAATAGATAATTTTATTAAATTAAATTATTTTAATAATATTTTTTCAAGAGATTCATTGCCTTGACTTTGATTATAAATTAGTCAAATCTAATTTGCAGTCCTTAAAAATATTTGAATATTTTAAAAATAACTTAAAATGTTAAAATTAATTTATAAAAAATTAAAATATAAAAGTAGGTACATCCTTCTTCTTATTTTTAATTTTTAAATTATTAAAATTTAATTTTTTTAAAATTACGTTTTTAAGGAAAGTTAATGTTGGTATATTCTTGAAGATTAGGTAGATAGAGTTAACAAAGTTTCATCTCACCACCCTATATATACAGCCCATGTCCAATTGCATTTTGTGTCTCATTTTGTTTCTCATCTCTTTTCAGACCATCAGATAAAATTTCAGCAACAACACAACATGCAGAGCTTTGTAAGGGCAAAATTGGTGGGGGAGCTACGAGGTTTATCACGACGTTGTTTTTCTCAATTAGGATTAGCATCTAATAAGGATGATGATGTGATAATTAATCCTCGGATGCCTCACTTTGACTATTCTCCGCCACCGTATAATGGACCATCAGCCGATGAAATCTTGAATAAACGGAGGGAGTTTCTTAGTCCTTCCATGTTTTATTTCTATGAGAAACCGGTGAGTCTGAGTGATCAACTGATTGTTTACTGAAAATTTGAAAAGAGATTGAGAATTTGTGGTGGGTATAACTAATGATTTGAGATTTAGACGTAGTTGATAATGCTGTCTTGAATGATTTTTGTTTGCGTTGGGGATTTTGATTATTTTATGTTATCTAGCTATGATTTTCCTCATGCGTGTTTCTGGGCAGTTAACCTGACTAGATTCCCTTTAATTTTTACTTTTTGTTCTACTCAGTTTCGTCTTTCCTTTTAATCCTAATTAGCCATTTGATAATTGATATGCATCTAATTACTCCCTCTTTGTTTTCTAAAAATAGTCATTTCAAACTACTCCTTACTCTCTTTTACTTGTAGTTATAAGCTTTCTTTAACGGGTACGTCAAATTCAAATATGACAAGTAAAACTAAATGGAGGGTGTGTTAATCACTTTTGAAGTTCTAACACAGAATAAATTACTATTCGATTTGCCCTTATTAATAATTTTTTTTGAAGATTATAAACACCTCATTTTGTGGTCAAATAACCGCATGGATAAAATAAAAATTATTGAATAGAGGTCATGTATTAAGACATAATTAAGGGTTAAAATAGTTAAAAATTCTCCTAAAATGGGTGTAATAAGAAACATGACAGATAATTTGAGACGAGGAGTACAAGTACTATTCCGATGGTGAAATCCGCAACGACTGTCTTAATCCCAAGAGGTTGGAGTTGGAAATGTTATATAATATGAAAATAGAAAGTGTCAACCCAAGGAAGTCGTACTGAATCTTGTTAGGCTTAGAGTTGTATCCAGCAAACTACCTTGAGGTCTGTTTTATGTCCTTTTTTAGTAGAATAAAATTTAACCTTCTGATTATGTATGGTTAGTTCTAGTCTGAGAATTACCTGATTTAGTATTCTGTAATTTCTTTTGGTATTATTCATTGTATATTGAATTGAGAAGGTACCTTGTGGTGATTGTGGTTATTATGTACAGTTGAATTTGGTACATGGAAAGATGCAATACTTATTTGACAGCAATGGGCGTCGATATCTTGATGCATTTGGAGGAATCGCAACTGTATCTTGTGGGCACTGCCACCCTGATGTGGTAGAGGCCATCATAAACCAAACTAAACGCTTACAGCACTCGACTATCTTATACCTCAATCACGCAATTACTGATTTTGCTGAGGCACTTGCTTCTAAGTTACCTGGTGATCTCAAGGTATTTCTTTACGCAGGCTTATTATCTAGAGTACCATATCAAGTTATTTCTTCCAAGTCTAACTTGAATATGCAATATATGTAACTGTCCATCCATAAGAAATGCGATAAGTGTGTTGGAAAATTACAAATTAGTTTAACTTAATGTGCATAAAACTTGTAACTGTCCATAAAAAATGAAATCAGTAGCCTAGAAAATTAGGCAGGTTATTTGTTATGACGGATACACTGTTAGTGTAAAAGTACTTTGCAATATCAGTGCTTATATGTTAAATCCATGCATACAATCTGATCAAGACATATTATTGCTTTACCAGGTTGTGTTCTTCACCAATTCTGGGACAGAGGCGAATGAGTTAGCAATCATGATGGCAAGACTATACACCGGTTGTCATGATATCATTTCTCTAAGGAATGCTTACCATGGAAATGCAGCTGCCACTATGAGCACCACTGGGCAAAGTGTGTGGAAATTCAATGTAGTACAGGTACAACTTCGTATTCTGCAAATGGCTATTTTCCGTGTTTGCTTTATGAATCACTGTCAAAATTTCCTATGAGGAAAGAATTCGTTTGGCCATTTTAATGTGAAAAAATCACATGCCCTTGTTTATGTAGGCAACCATCCATGTTTTTTATCAGATGACTATTATGAAGTTAGCGTAAAGGGGTTAATGGATTACTCTGTTATTTTAATTGGTATCTTATCAGCACTTAGAAATTAACGTCAGCCTTATTATGTTGGATTTTCTCTTTTGTTAGTTCTGATATTCAGTGGAATTGTGGTGAGATAAATTTGCCTCTAAATTAACAGGTTTAATGTTTCTCTCAATTATAAAGGCATATTTGACTATCTATAACAACTGGAGTGTTAGGAGATCTGCAGTAGTGTTTGCTCACATGATGGTTCCATAATGTACAAAACCTTGTTATGTGCCTTATTACCCTGTCTCTTGTTCACTTATTATTTACTTTGCTGGTCAGAGTGGAGTTCATCATGCCATAAATCCTGACCCATACAGAGGTGCTTTTGGTTCTGATGGCGAGAAGTATGCGAAAGATGTTGAGGATCTTATCCAATTTGGAACATCTGGAAGAGTTGCTGCTTTCATGTCTGAAGCTATACAGGTACCATCCCTCAACTTCGTTACCTTCTCCATCTAAATTCATACAACATCATATGTATTGTCCTCTAAAATGTTCCTTTTAATTTTAGGGTGTTGGTGGGATAGTTGAATTGGCTCCAGGTTACTTGCCTGCTGTATACAGCACTGTACGAAAAGCTGGAGGCCTTTGTATAGCAGATGAGGTTCAAGCTGGATTTGCTCGCACTGGAAGCAACTTCTGGGGATTTGAGAACCAAGGAGTGATTCCTGACATAGTTACGATGGCAAAAGTCAGTCTCTTCAACAATATAACAACAATCTGCTATTTTCGATACTCGATGATAAAAATTAATCTTCGTTTACTTTTTTCTCGTCTTTTCCAGGGCATTGGAAATGGAATACCCCTTGGGGCTGTGGTAACAACTCCTGAGATTGCACAGGTCTTGACTCATCATAATTACTTCAACACATTTGGTGGAAATCCTGTGTGTACTGCTGCAGGACTTGCTGTCCTTAGAGTGATTGAAAAAGAAAAGCTTCAAGAAAATGCTCATGCAGTTGGTTCCTACTTGAAAGAGCGCCTTATGGCTATCAAAAATAAGCATGAAAGTAAGATTGTTTTCTCCTTTCACCCTTAGAATTTCTTACCTCTACAGGGGGATTATCAAAATCATTTTTGTTGGAGGAAACACTGCATTTCTTTCATTGTCACTTTCAATTGATTCTGGCTTCTGCAATAACATTTCTGCAGTTGTTGGTGATGTGAGGGGAAGGGGGCTGCTGCTAGGCATTGAACTAGTCACTGACCGCAAACTGAAAACTCCTGCAAGAGCTGAAACTCTGCATATCATGGACAAGATGAAAGGTAAGTTTATCTCAAATCATCATCTTTTTGTCCAGTCGTTAAATTAAACCTTACATATTAACTTAGTTTATCTATTCGTCTTAAAGATATGGGAGTACTAGTTGGCAAGGGTGGATTTCGTGGAAATGTCTTCAGAATTACACCTCCACTTTGTTTCACTAAAGCAGATGCAGGTACTTTTAAGCTCTTAGCAGTGCTTGCTTTCAACTCTTTTTCCTTCTCTCTCAAAGTAAATCGCCTACATGTTTGCCAAATTAAGCTTTACTCTGTCCTTTCAACTTGAGGATTTTGGCTCTTCCATGTCTAAAACTTTGATTGCAGATTTTCTGGTGGATGTCATGGATTGTGCTATGTCAAAGATATAATGATATCTCTTCACTACATGCCTACGTGCATCCAGGATACTACAATTTATCAGCTTGGCAATTACATTTCTCCTATAGGCATTTGATAATGCCATAGTTAATGAAACTATTATACAGCCTTTATCTTCATGTATGTCAGTTGAAAATCAGCAGCTAAGTACATCTGTATGGCCTACTCCAGTACGCACAGTATCTAACTATCATATAATATGAGTCAACAACTCGTTGTCTCTGGATATCCTGTCTTGTTTTTCTTTATGAGCTAACACATCTTCTTGTTATCGCCTGCAATCATACTTCTCTCGACCCCAATTAGCAAAAAATAAAAAAAATAAAAAATAAAAAATAAAAAAAAGAGAGAAATGAAAGATAACATTAGGACTAATATTTATGAGTCAACAACTAGTTGCCCACGGATCAGTGCCTGTACTCCGTAAGAACATAATTCCAAACATTATAAACTCCCAAGCTAGAAGACCAAATTCTTCTCTGCATGGTACTTGTAAAATTTCCTGAAATGGTTGGTTGGATAAGGATAATTCATTCGTGTTTGCTTGATGAAATAGGGATAGTAATCTCCTCAGGGATGTATTAAAATGGTGGAATTGGTTATTTTACATAGATGATGAGATGGTTAATAACATGAATATCCTTGTCTATCCCATTTTGCACCCCAAATGAGTCCAAAGTGATTCCGAGTCCATTGGTAATATATAAATCAGCATCATTTGTCCGAAAAACTCATGGTCATTATAGAAAGGTATTGTTATATATATATTAGTGGCATTGATATTTAAATTTAATTTAGCTGTTATAAATTAAAAAGAATGAAAATTCATTTTTGTGTACTTTTTATATGCTAAACAAAAAATAAAATACTTGTTAAATTTAAAATCTCAATTGATTTTCATACTTTATTATTGAAAGGACTAATACACCACTTAAAAAATTCATAACTAGTTATATCGTATCGGTAAATAATTAAATCTAAGGAAAGAATGTTATTTTTTTGGTATTTGCTTTGATTTATTGCGGATTCTACTCTAGCACCAATAGAGAGAGAGAGTCTTCCAATATGAAAGAAAAGAAGTGTACAATACTCTTAGAATCTCCAATTATAACCCCTATTTATATAAATCCTAAATAGTCTCAAATATATAAGGAAAAAGTTATCTCAATCGTAGTAGAAAAAATTTTTCCTTCCCACATATATTAAGATAACTAATGAATTTCCTGAATCAAAAGGGATTATGAGTTTCCAAAAAGATACAAGAAAAATTCAAGACATAACTAACAATTATTTTGTATTATTTATACAATACATATTATTTTCAACAAAATATTCATATTACATAATATTTAATTATGCTATTATAGAGAGGTAATTTTACAAAGAATGTATTGTTATAATAAATGATATTCCTGTAGTGAGGTCTGACTATACTTCATTAATATGTATGTTTGATCAATTTCATAAATTCAATCAATTATATCTCAATCTCAAATCACTTTTAATCTACCTTTTTGAATACTCTAATCCCTACCGCTTAATTCAATTTAATATGGAGGTTAATGATACGGTAAGACTATATATATAAAAGTGAATATATTAATATTTTTTTAAAATACTAATTAATAATACTTTATTAATAAATTTTTTAAAAATTATACGATTGATATAATGGTTCCTATTGGTGGTCGGCGATGCCAAGGGGTGTAGGTTAGTAAAGCTATTGGTTGATGCAGTGGTTGCTCGTAATATTTTTTTATCTTAATTTATGTGGCATATTTTTAATATAAATTTTTAAAAAATATTATTTATCTATAATTAAAAATAATTTAACTTTTGAAAGGAACGACTACTCTCTTCTTTTCCACTGAACCTCCTTCTCAAAAAAGGCTTTACAATTATTTCTGTTCGCACTTTTATGAGATAGCTTGATAAGAACTATCAAGTTTGACTGATTGAACAAGGTTCTCGTATAAGGAGAATGGGTACCTTGTTCAAGTAAATGCTATTCATTCAGAGTTGGTAAACCTACACTATTGTTGCAGGACTTGTTTGATTCAATTATTGCTTTATTAATTTTAGATTACATTCTGAATTAGTTATATTTTTTAAAATAAAGTTTTCACAGTCAAATATTGCATTATGGATAGTACCTCGTACAAGCTACAAGGCATTCTACAATACTTAGCTGGCTCACATTTATCATTTTGATTCATTAGAGTCGTTTTTCTTAGTTGCTTATTTTTTAAGCTTTAAATTTGCTTAATTGACTTTAGTTAATAATAATGGGAAATTTGTTAGATCACATTACTTTTGTTAGGTGCTTTTCGTGCGGTTTATCGGTGTCAAATATTCGTTGCATCAGAGTAAGGTTTGTGGCGTGACACCATGCGAGTTATTGGTTTAGGGGTCCTATTTAGATGGACTTATAACTTGATGATGAATAGGTACTGCAAGTATTATGCCTTGTTTTAATAAAATGACAAACCTGTCGAGGAATCAGATGAGAGACCAGACACACACCGTACTAGGCTGAACTCAAGAAAAATGAGGAAATTAAGATCTAAGGGAGAACAAGGGAACAAGTATGATTGAAGTGCTCTCTCAAGAGGGAATATGTCTTCAGAGGGAATTGTCTCTAAAAAGGGGTCTTATTTCATGAGGGAATTAATGAGGATCTAGGTTGAGCATCATCTCCATCCGTATGGGTCAACCTTCACAACTGAAAAGTTGTTGCCAACTATTCCCAACTGTTCTAGAACCGCAACAAAGTTGTTGGCCCATCTTTCTCGACCAATGAGAAATGTTCAAGGTTTCCCTCCTATTTGCTCCATATATGTACATCATTATGTAGGAGGAAAACCTAGTCTTTGCAAAATCCTAAATTTCTCTTCTTCTCTTGCAAAGCAACCCAAGGCTCTCTTTCAAGGCAAGCTCCAACAATTGAAGAACATATTCTCTACAACTGAAGATGTCTTTTTTCTAGGTTGTTGAGTCTTTTTCTTTTGCTCTTACATTGTAAATCTATCTTCTTTTGAGAAGCTTTAGTTGGGATTTCATTTTCTCTTTGAACTTTGTTGTTTGAGGTGTGGACTAGAGTTAGACATTTTTAAATCAACTAGACTTAGTGGAGTTATGGGGTAAAGTTTTCCAAGTTGTGGTCAGCTAGAGTTAGTTGACGTATAGGCTACAATAGGGATATTGTAGCGAGGCCATGTTGAGCTATTACAAGGGGTTGGGGTTAAGAGGTTAACATTAGGATTATTGGAGTCTGTAATCCTACATCACTCTTATTTTAGTGAAGTTATTGGTAAAAATCCTATAAGCTGGATTGTGGTTTTACTCCCTTTAGCAAGAAGGTTTTCACGTAAACATCCAATATTCTTTACATTTCATTCTTTATTTTTTGTTCCATACTATAGAAATAATTAAAGAGTCTGGTTCTCTTTTGTGTGGTGTCTTATCTTTTGTATCTTCAATTCTTAGCTAAGGGACCTGGTTCTCTATATTGTGGTAGATGCATACAAGCCACCATTAGTATCAGAAGAAGGTCTTCCTAAAAGGTTAACACCTAGGAAGTCTTCTAGATTATGGTTGTTCCACCAAACCTCAAAGAAGATATTGATGTGCCTACCTTACTAAAAGGTTTTTGAAAATGATAAGAAAAATGGAGGATTTTCCAGAAATAGGTATATAAACAAGTATTCTAAAGAAAATGACTGTTGTTACAAGTGTGGAAAGCCTTGACACTTGTCCTCTTCACCAAAAGGACTATAAAAAAAAACCACCCCGAGAAAGTTCACAAAAGGGACTTGGTTCCCTAGAAACTTCTAAAGAAGAGATGTTGCTGATAGTATTATGAAGCAAACTCGAGGTTTCTGGGTAGATACTTACAGAAAATCAAGAAAGGGAGATGATTAAGAAGACACCTCCATTCTAGTGCTTGATGAAGGACTCTCAAAGCTTGATTCCAAGTTTGCACTTATGGCTCAATTAGATGATGAAAACGATAAAGAGGTAACCTTTTTAGACATTCAAAAGAAACTTAAAAATTACTCTACAATGGAGTAAAGGTCCCTAGATAGTTTTCTAATTGATGCATACAAAGGTTGATCAAAGAAAAGTAATCCCTAACAGAGATTCTTGATGAAACCGAAGTTGAAAATTCACCTGGTCTAATAAAACACTTCAACTTTAAGAAAACATTTTGTCTATCTCTATTGAAAATGAAAGATCAAATAAAAATATGGACTATTACTCAAATAATGGCCATAAAGGAAAGGGAAAAGGAAGTGAGTTACAATTTGAACTTGAAGCAAAATTGATCAAGTCCATACTGGATCTTACTGCTTGTCTTGAATGAAATAGGGAACTGTAGAGGGACCTGGTCAAGATTAAGGCTGATCTAGAAAATTCAATTTATTGGATGGACTCTTTAGAGGCCTTAACCCATCTTACCAATATGAGATCCAACACTGGAGAAGGTCTCAATTGTCGAAAGATCAGTGCACCTTAAATCCTCATAGTAAGTATATGTGAAATCCTGACAATTGATTGTGCACTCATTATGGAAGGAGTGGTTATTATAAGAATGCATATCCCACTAAATATCTGCTAATGAAAAGTTTTTGAAGCATGCTGAGATTACACGGAAACTCAAAGGGACCTGGTCCTTAGTCTAAAAGGACCAAACTACCAACTTGGGTAAGAAAAAGTCTTATTCATTATCTCATTTTTGCAAACTCCTACTAAAATACGTTCCCAAATCTAATAAATGATCATGCATGGAGGATGGAGTGAGAGGAAGCAGTCAAGATTGACCTATGGACAGAGACTGTCCAAGGCTCATGACAAAAAATAAGAAATTCCTGTCACTCAAGGAATTTGAAGGGGGAAGTGTTTTGGGAAGAAAGGCCTCAACA
>JBDJHY010000002.1:9887499-9897883 GCA_039654485.1 Withania somnifera
ACTAACCTCTGGTATGTGACCCCTGCGTTCTTCAGTTTGAAGGGCCAGTCTGTGATGAAGGCGGTTTTTGCTACATCATGTGCGCTCATTAGAACTTGGTGGTACCCTTTATACAGATACAGGAAGCTAACTAGCTTATATCCTGATACTACCTCCACCTTCTGATATATGACTGACAAAGGGTAGCAGTGTAGTCGATGCACATCCTCCATCCTCCCCCAGCTTTCTTAACCATTACTGGATTGGCTATCGAGGTGGGGTACTTTACTTCAAAGAGGACGTCTGCCGCCAACAGTTGTTCTACTTCCACCCGGATCACCTGATTTCTTTTCGGTACGAACTTCCTCCTTTTCTGCTGTACCGGCTTAACTGTGGGGTCTACATTCAACTTATGGACCATTAGTTTGGGGGATACCCCCTTCATGTCCTGTATGGACCAGGCGAAAACATCTTTGAACTCTTGTAGTAAAAAGACCATTCCCCGGTGGAGTGGATGAGCCCACACTCATTCTACTTTCAGGGAAATTAGGGTCTAGAGAGACCTCTATTATCTCGTCGTCTACTTCCCTTGACAGGACGACGTGTGCCTTATCCTGGGGATTTAGAGGCCCCTCTTTCCATAATTGCTATTTGCTGACCTCGGGCGCCTTCCTCTTTCGTGTAATTCTCATGCACTCTCTTGAGACCTGTTAGTCTCCCGGGATTGATGCTATTTCTTGCACGGTGGGGAATTTTACCATGAGTTAGTAGGATGAACACACCGCCTTAGCTGGGGTCAGCTAGTCTCTCCCCAGAATCACGTTGTATGGGGATGGGGCGTTCACCACATAGAACTCCACTATTATGGTCTTCACGGTCGGGGCAGTTTTAACTGATATTGGTAACCAGATGGTTCCCTCAGGTACGACCTCTCCCTGTGTGAACGTTTGGAGAGGTAGGGTGTTCCGCTTAAGGCTGCTCCGGTCTATGCAGAGCTATTCGAAGCAGGCGAAGAAGATGATGCTGACTGCTACCCCGTTATCAATGTACACCTGATTCACCTGTTTATTGGCCATTATGATTTGGATTAAAAGGGCATCGGAGTGTGCATGGCTCCTGGGACAACATCTTTCTCCAAGAAGTGATGACCTCCCCCGACTTGAACCTTTTTCTCCGAGGTTCTTCAGTGGGTATCCTCCGAGCTTGAGCTTTTAGGGCTGCTTGCGACACCCCCTCGGAAGGCCATCCAAATATGGCATGTATCACCCCCGTCACTTGCTGGTCTTGGGGGTGTTGCGTCTATGCCGCGTTCCCGTGCTTATGGTTCTCGGCCACCGAGATGCGGTTGGGGTTGGAGTAGTTCCCCTGTCCCCAGTATTGCTGGGCTGGGTATCGAGAGTGTTGGTTCGGCGAGGGGTTCTATCTGCGATAGGACTGATTTAAACCTCAGCCTCCCGAGTTGTGTCGTTGGCCTGTTCCCCCGCCCTGGCCCTGACTCCAAGAAGGCCTCGCTGTCGATGAGGTGTATTGTGCCCCATTCCTCAATCTCCCGCATAAGGTCTTTACACGTCTCTGTGTCATGACCATGGTTGTTGTGGTAGTGGCACTAATAGTTTCTTGGGCGCTTGTGAGGTGGTGCCTGTAGTGCTGGGGGCGATCTCAACATATCATGATAGAGTGCGAGGATCTCCGACCTAGTTGAGTCATGCTCCCTTCAGCGATCCTGGGTTCCGCCCTTCCTTTTCCCAGCCTGTCAAAGGCGTTCCTTGCTGGGGACCTGCTTTCGCTAGGCCTTTTCTCCAGTCTGTTTCCTTCTCTTTTCTTTTTGTTCGCTTAGTCGGCCGCTGCGAAGCTTCGTACCACCTTGAACATATCATTTTCCGTTTTGGGTGGGTTCCGTCTAATCTCAGTGTAGAGGAAACTGGGTTGGAGCCCGTTCAGGAAGGTGGAAATAACAAGTTGGTCCGTTTTTCCTTTCGTGTACAGGATTTCCTCCGTGAAACGTTCAAGGTAAGCGCTGATGGTCTCGTCGCTTCATTGCCTCACGTCCAGGAGATCCATCGCGCTTTTTACAACCTTTTTTCTTTGATAGAAACGGGCAAGGAAGAGCTCGGTGAGCTCTCTGAACGAGTTCACGCTGCTCCGAGGTAAATCATCAAACCATATGCGGGCTCGGTCCACCAGCAGTTCGGGAAAAACCCTGCACATGTGGTCCAAGTTGCAACGTCTGTTTAACATTTGGAACCTGAATGTGAATATGAAGTCGCTGGGATCTATACTCCCGTCGTACTTCAGTGATGGCATCCTGAACCCCCAAGGAATGGGGCGTCTATTATCCTCTCGGTGAATTGAAAGACGATGGATCAGAGGTCATCGCGGCCTAGGAGCCGGTCTATCTCGTATCGTATATAGGCGGGTTGTAAGGCTCTTTCCCGGCCCCCGTCTAGATTATCCTGTGGTCTTTGGCCACTTCGGCGATGATGCCGGGGTTGTGCCTGCGGGGTGTGAGCATCTCGCCTTCAGTGACGCGGGAATTCGTCACTTGAGAGAGAATTCTCCGACTCGGATATTTGACTTGGAGGCTCTCCTGATGGATGAGGTAGGTTGGTGTTTTGTGGGACCCCGCCATGAACCTCATGTTGTTGTTCATACCACTGCCGGAATAACTCCGGGTGGTCACTGACAAACTTCTGCGCGGCCTCCGCCGGGGCATCGATAGGAGACTGATGCTGGGAGGTGTCCCTGGTCGGTTGGTTCATGTGAGCTCGAGGTCGCCCCCATCCTCGACCTCTTTTTGCGGGTCATCCTCGCACCGGGGTACTGGTGTTCGTCGTGCTCTTCTTTTCAAATGATTCCTCGTGACTTTAATTGTTCCGAGTCCCCACAGACGGCGCCAATTAATGAATCCAAATAGGTCACCAATAAAATAATAAGAGAAAACCTGCTTAGAGGTGCCGGCGTTGTATTATCTTGAGAAGAGTCCAGCAAAATAATTTTCAGGGTGGTCCCCGGGGGTAGTTCTCCGATGGTTAAGTTAGTAACAAGCTTTTGGGAGTTTTAAGAATGTTTTATGAGTAGTATTTTTACATACCTCTATTGTCCTTCAGTCATGATATATATAATAGCCTCCTATGACTATTGTTTTTGTGGAAACTGGTAATGGGGGGAATTGCCTTAGTGGGTTTATCCATTACTATGTTGGTTATGGCCCTGTAAAAAAAAAAGGGGAGGGGAGGGCAGGGGAGGGGAGGGGAGGGGGGGACTCCCTCAACAGCTTTTGAGTGGGTGGCCTTAGTGGGCCATAACTCTCCTCCTTTGATGGGCCACTACAAATAATGTGTATTGACCTTTTTTTGACTTTTTTTTTTTTTACCACAATCCTACCTAAAGAAACTCCAAATTTAACAAATTAATTTCGTTTTCTGATTTTAAAGATTTGCCAGGTTAGGATATAAAGCCCCGTCAGAAGAAAATAAATCCCGATAACACATGTACTGGTTAGTGTTTTCACCACGTAAGTTCTGAAACATTGGTTAGTCATTTAGATAAAATTGATTCCTCTGCCATTTCGTTTGAAATATTATGTAGCAACGAATACTCTTTCCCTTTATTTTCGCTTGTTTACAATATTAAAAATAATATTTATTAATTAAGAATTTAAAAGATAATTTATTATTTTATATTTAGTTTTCTTTTATTGTTTTAATTATTTTCAGTTTATTTCTTATAATTGTGATTGATATAGTAAAACTACTATTTAATTTATCATTTTCTAAGATGTGTATAGACCAAATTGTGAAGGGTCACAATATTTATATCTTAATAAATTCAGCGTTGGTTAAATCTTGCTTCCTGCATCATAATTTTATATAATTCAGAGTTGGTTAAATCTTGCTTCCTGCATCATAATTTTATATAATAGCCCTCAACTTCATTTTTTGTATTGACAAGTCCATAATTATCTGGTTATTACAAAGAAGGAGAAGATTCAGACAAAAATAATTATATCAGTATGAACATGTTGAACGAACCATTGATTTCCCAAGATAATCAGACCCCACCAAGCCCAAAAACTCTTCTAAATTATCTATATGCTGGTCATTTCTTATCCAGATGGAGTGCCAGGTTACTATATATTGTGCACTCTATTTTCTAATTTTTCCAGTTTTAATGCAAAGATTTTGATTTGTTAAGTGTTCTTGGTGTGCTAAAGCAGTAAAGCTAGTATTAATTACAAAATGTCTTCAAATTATTCACTGTTATGCATATTTGGTGTGCTTTCTTTTGTTATTTCTAGGAAATTCCAGTTATTTTTTGGAATAATGAAATTCTAAATCCTCTACAAATAGCCGGTTGGATTCAGTGGTTACTTTTCTAACTGTATTCACGAATTATACATTAATTATTCACAGTTATACACACATTATACATGGATTTGACATATATTATACATCTACCGGCTACTTTTAGTTCAAGCAGTTGGGTGAGTAGCTATTTAGGTTAATTCTTTGTGCTGCTGGCTATTAGAAGACAGTTTCTTGAACTGATTTCTTGAACAGAAAGATACTCTAGAAGCAATTTTCTCTATGACTTCTTACAATTGAGGAATTCAGGTGCACTCTTAATTCCCTCACATTTGAGAAAATTTGCACACCATGACCCTTTTAGTAAAATCAATGGAACTAATATTAAATTTGAATCAGAATTCTTTCTCTTGATGGAAACATTGGAAAATGAACCTTTAGGCTTCTTTATATTTGTCTGCCTATTCATCTTGATGAACTTCATGCGCAGAAATCATCAGTGTGTTCATTAGATATCAGTTATTGTTTTGCTTCCCGTGAAGTGGTAACAATGCAGATAATATGAACTCGCTGGAGGGCTTGAGACATTTTTAGCAGTTACAAAATTGTGCAATTTAGTTTGGCGTCAATGACTTTCTTGGTGTTCAGATTACTGAGATAGAGAGTACCACTATAAAATTGTGCAATGTAGCCTAAGATTCATGTTATGGAAGGCGTAATGCAACTATAATGAGCATCGTTGTTTGATTCAATTAGAGGAATGTCGTATTTTCTGAACATTTTCCTAATTGCAGGATGTGGGAATTTTCTGTTGGTTTGTACATGATCAACGTCTGGCCAGATTCTCTACTACTAACTGCTGCTTATGGTGTGGTGGAGTCTGCTTCAACAGCATTGTTTGGTCCACTCATTGGACAGTGGGTGGAAAGGTTGACATATGTTAAGGTTCGTTTTCAGTCTTTCTCAACAGGCCCCTGCACATGATTGATAAATGTCCATTCTAAAATATAGAACACTTTCCAATAATTCTATGGTAATTGTCATCTACTAATGGTGGTTCGTCATTTATACAACAACACCTAAAAAAGACAATGCCTCAACAACATCATTCGTATTGATTGGTATATACTATGTACGAAACAAGAGGTCAAAAAAAATGCTTTAGGTCGGTAAATTGTGCTATAGTGAAGAAAAATCATAAGAAGCCTAAATCTTCAGCGGAAAGACACCTTAATATATTTTGATGAAAGGAACAAAAGCATCTTATCTATTGATTGTTTTTTTTTTATGAGTTTAAAGTTATCTGTTAGATCGAATTGTTCTTACATAATCAAGTTATCTTTGGTTACAAATTCCCTTTAGAAAAAACTGAAGAATTTGAAAGGAAATATGGATATATAGACAAGGCATAATTAAACATTTTCATGTTCTTGGTTTTTTTGTTGTGGCTGGTTGATGTACAACCCCTTGGCGATTCCCGGATCCTTTAGTAAAATCTTTTATCATTCAGGTTTTAATCATTCTGGATTCAGTATGATTATATCCCTTCAAGTAGTCACCATTTAAGTCAAAACTTGAGCTAACAACCTTACTCGATTATAATTGCAAGATCAACTGAGTGCTCTACTTACTAAGAACTGGAAAATGTTTTAAGCTACATGCAGATTTTGAATTTTCATCAGGCAAAAAACTCATATAATGGAGTCTTTATATATCAGCTACAGATGTTTTCTCTTCTTTCTTCCCCTAGAAAAGTTTCTGCATATGCGAAGGGGTAGCAAATCTGGGCCAAGAGCCAATTATTGGCATGCATGGTTGCACAGATATTGCATTGTTTTACATTCCAAACATTTCGTGGTAGAAAGACTCACAACAGGACAAACGAACAAAAAGTTTCTAGCAATTATATTTTACATTTCAAGACATGATTGCGTAATGGTTACGTTTGATTAGTTATACAATCCTCACACTTTGTTGCAGGTTCTCCAACTTTGGCTGCTAAGCCAAAATATCTCATTCATTGTTGCAGGAGGTGCAGTAATTGCTCTTTTAATCCGTGCAGACTTGATATTGGTCAATCGCATGGCATTTATCTTACTTGTCAGTTTAATTAATATATCTGGAGCTGTTGGGGTGCTATCAACTCTTGCCGGAACCATCTTGATCGAAAGAGAATGGTGAGAAATCTGAATGTTTAGAGGGTGCGGTCTCCTATCTTTTTGGGAGTGTGAGTTCTATCTTAACCATGCTCAAGGACTAGTCAGAAAAAATGTTCTTCCATCAATCTATTCTCTTCTGTAAATATCCGATTTTTGTAGGCACGGTGATTCCTAGTTCTTTTTTCCCTCTGCTCATATTTGTCTATATTATAACCGAAGAAAGCCTAAAAGATCTATTGTTCTTTGACTATGTTCTTAACTTATTTGTAGGCATTTACAACTATAATTTATTGGCAGGATAGTCGTAATATCAGAAGGCCACCCTCCTGGGCTGTTAACAAAGATGAATTCAATGATAAGGCGAATAGATTTGATGTGCAAGCTATTCGCTCCGGTGATTACTGGATTCATTATCAGTTTTGTTTCTCTAACTGCATCAGCCATGACTCTAGCTCTTTGGAACATTATATCTGTGTGCTTGGAGTACTGGCTTCTTACATCTGTATACAATGGTATTCCAGCTCTAAGTGAAAGCAGCCTGAGGAGGGTCTCAAGATCTTTGCCAAAGCATTCAGATTTAAGCCCCTCTATTTCTCATGAACATAAAAGCTTGCTTCACTTGGATGGAATTGGATTGGAACAATCTGAAAATTTATGGAGGAAAATAGTTGGCTTGATCTCAAGATTACCTTGCCTTTTTGCATGGAAAGTGTACATGCAGCAAGATGTAGCCCTCCCAGGACTATCCCTTGCCTTACTTTTTTTCACCGTACTCAGGTAAAACTTAGTATGTTAATCGTAACTATGCAATTGAATTTAAAATCATTTGCAACAATTATCCTTGAAATTAGCAACTGCATCAGCCTGCTGGTAGGATGAGAAAGTCAGTTGTCTCAGTGCTTTTGCCATTTTGCAAGAGACAGGTTTTAATGCTGCCCAGGAAAACTTTTAACTTTCTAGTAAAATGTCTTTTAGCTAATATACCATGGTCATATTTTTCACTTTTTGGTCTAATATTTCCACAGCTTTGGAACGCTGATGACTGCTACACTTGAATGGGAGGGAATTCCGGCATATGTCATTGGAATTGCTCGTGGAGTAAGCGCAACAATAGGGATAGCTGCAACGTTTCTCTACCCCATAGTAGAATCACATATTTCAACACTTCGAACAGGTCTTTGGTCAATCTGGTCACAGGTATGGTAAATACTTGAAGAGCTAAGCTCTGCATGATGAGATTTTATGAGACTATCATAGTAAAATCACTGAGTAATCATGAATCTTGTTATTTTGATTTAGTTATATTCTGTTGCCTATGTAGTGGACTTGCCTGTTGGTATGTGTAGCTTCGATATGGTTCCATAAGAAATTTGTATCAGCATTTATGCTTATGGCTGGTGTGGCTGTGTCGCGTTTGGGTTTGTGGATGTTTGATTTATCGGTCATTCAGCAAATGCAGGTGAGGATGATAAAACATTTCTGCTGTAGTTGAAGATTTGGCTGAAGATTTGGCATCTTCTTCCTTCTTCTTGTTTGCGACTTACATAATATGGCATCTTCGTTTCTGGACTTGGACAGGATCATGTCCCTGAAAGTGATCGCTGTGTGGTTGGAGGAGTTCAAAACTCACTACAATCTGTTCTGGAATTGGTAACTTATCTCTCGGGCATAATCATATCGAATCCCCAGGTGATGATCATTGCATTATACTGAATCCTTGGTAGTAACCTACTAATGTCTAGTCCGTTTTACTGATTCCTAACAGCCTCATCCGGTGTTAAGTGTAGTTTTATCATCCATTATACACAGTGTTACCTGTGATTGTGTATTTGTATTGTGTGTCTTATAACTTATTCCTTCTGCTGCATTTGGTTCAGGATTTTTGGAAGTTGATCCTACTATCGTTCCTTTTAGTGACACTGGCTGCAACATTGTACAGCATACATGTTTATCGGGTTAGGAAGCACCTCTTTCACTTTGAGAAGTTCAATTGTTTTGTAAGATCATCTTAGACTCTACACTGATGAATATGAAAAATAGGAACTGAAGGTTGTCTTTTTTAATCTTCCTTAATATAGCCATAAGCATGTTTTTTCATGTAGCTAATTGTTGAACAACAATGCCACGAGGATTGCTCCTCTGTTCGAGTTACATTTTAATAGAAAGCTTCATGACACATGAATTCAGCAAGAGGTGGACTGGGAATTTGAAACTTATGGCTTTGGAATTCTAGTCCTCGTAAGTTTGTGAAAATGGCTTCTTGCAGAAATACAACATAGGTTGCATAGAATAGACCCTTATGGTCCGTCTTTCCCCCAACTTCGCACTGGTTGTTTTTGTTTGTTCGTTTGCTTTTATAAGGTAACGGGTTCTAAATTAATAATTTGGACGGACTCAGTGAAAAACTATGGGCTGTGGCATCTCGAACAACTAAAGTCTAGTTCATTTTAATTTTTCCAAACGGGTGATGCAACTCTTTGGCCTCCTCGATCTTGCTGCTTACTCAACAATATTTTGGTTGTTATAAATAAGAAATAGTCAAAAACACACATAAAGTATCTCTCTTCTTTTTAGTTTCACCTAAACTATAAATAATTTGAGAAACATGAACTATCACAAAATGTGTAGTGAAACACACCTGAACTATTGATTATTTGAGTTTCATATCTGAAATTTTCATGTGTTTTCGCTACACATTGTGTGACAAACAGGTGTGTTACTCAAATTATTGATAGTTTAGGTATAACATTCAAGAAAAAGAAATACTTCAAGTGTATTTTGTATCCTTAACTCTATAAATTATAAAGTAGGAATAAGAAGAATAAGGGAGAGAAGAGAGAACTCATTTCTCTTGATGATGTTTTAAGGAAATAATTAGAATGAATAGAACATTGACCTAACTTCTCTCCAAAAGATAGATATTTATCCTAACTTGATAGACATTCAGTATTATTCATTATGACTTAATAGTCTTATGACATAGATGTTCACTATAATACAATTACTTTTATGACACCCCTTGAATGTCTATTTGATAAATAATGTCTCTCGTTAAAATCTTGCTAGAAAAAAACCCAGTGGACAATATCTTGTGAGGAAAAAATAGTACAGTGCGTATTAACTTTTTAGGTACATCGGTCGAAAGACTTGAGTATTTGCATTTCAATCTTGTGCACCTTCTTGAAAGTTGGAGCTGATAGAAGAAATGGTGAACAAATCAGTCATATCATTATTTGAATGAATTTGTTACTCGTTTGATACTATTATTATTTTGGAGATCAAAAAATTTGGTAAAATCTACTTTATTTTATTTCCTTTGATATATTCTTCTTTCACTTGAGTTATGCAAGTGACATCGTCTTCATACAATGTTAAATCTTCATTTAATGAAAATTCTTTGCGTTTTGAATAGTAGTCATAAATGACAGCCCTCCTGAATGAATGATATGAAAGCACCCATATAATGCACACTTATAGCTTGTTTGAAATCAAACTTCATGTATATCTTTTAAACATCTGCATTCACGGCTAACAAAATCTTAATAATTTCATATGAGACCTTTTATTTGCAATATGCAAGTGATCATATTTCGGCATCTCCATATAGGAGTATAACTCTATCATACTCATAGTTATAACAAGATGAATAAATACATCATTGCATAAAATATGGTACTTCAAAATCAATCCAATTATTTAAGTTTTTCATTTCAATAGATAATCTATTGCTTTTGAGAGTTCCTCGGGAGCTCCATTTCAAAAAACATCAAAAGTTTTTAGCATTTGACTTGAATTATCTTTTGAATGAGAGTCATATTGATGATACTTTTCAATTTACGTCTTAGCTTCTTATTATCTCCTTAGGAAAACTAAATTATGTCCCAATTTACTTTAAAAAATTATTTTTACGTATCATGGTATATCCATTAATTATATACAACA
>JBDJHY010000002.1:9905619-9915946 GCA_039654485.1 Withania somnifera
TGTCCTATGGCCTTTGTTTTAGTTTTATATGATTTCATGTCTTATAGGCTTTTTGGAGTTAATAAGTTTTACTTGGTTTTTACTTTTCACGATCGCAACCTCATATTGAAAATTTGAATGTTTTATCATTTTCAGAATATTGAGATTTGTTTAGGTGATCTATTTGTTTAAGTTTCGGGCCAACCAAGCTCATTTTGAGTATTTGGTTAGATATTTGTGTTTTTAGCCTAGAGTTCACTTTAGTAAATATTTCAATAAAACAAATTCTGATGGAGATTTATTTGCACTGTTGAGTCTCGAAGGTCATTTATATACAAGTAACATATCTGGTTTGTGTTCGTCAATTTCTAAATATATTTCGAACATCACTCTTATGACTGGGTTTGGGCAGGTTTTCAACTATTGCATAATTGTTAGTGTACAGCTACTTATGCTTTAGCATTCACAATTAACCCATATGGATTATCCTTTACGTTCATGGAAAATTCACCACATCTTTGAAGGGGGCCCTGGTCGATCATTCCCTTCTTCTTTTTACATTCCCACCCTGTCATCACATTTACGGTAGGCAAGCATTATGCCAGCCGCATTGGCTTTCAGTTGATTGCGTTCGTACAGAGCATTCATTTGGCAGTATATGAACTCCAAATTCCGATTTGCACTCATTCTTCATCACTTTTTCACTCCAAGCTCCAATTCCACCATTTTCAATCCTTGGGGTTTAGTATACGATAGTGGGTGGCATTGCAAATAATATTTCTTCGATTATTCTTCAATTATTGGTAAGTTTTCACTCAAATTTCTTAAAATTGCATCAAAATTTTTCGAAATTCTCAAAGTTGGTTAATCACTTTAATTCGTTAATTTTATCACATTTCTTACTTGTGTTAGCTCAAAATATTATGAGTTCCCTACGAACCTTTTATTTTTATTATTCTTACTCATTTGAGATTTGCTTGATATATATATATATATATATTGGGTCCCTTTTAGACTTCCCTCATGTTTACACCTTTTGTATTTAGCCTTCCTTCCCATTCCCATTATTAAGGTTACCAATATACCATTATTTTTATTATTTCACTTCTATCTTATTTTTTTACATGGATTCAGGTACATTCAACTCGTCTACTTTCTAGTACTGAGGCCCATTATTTATTTATTGATCAGATTCAATAATGCTAGTTCAAGGACCCAAACTTAGTTGACGTTCATGATAGAGTATTCCAAGGTGAGACCTATGGGTCTACTTTGAATTCAAACAATATTCCAAGGTTGGGGGATTAGTTTTGTGTCCCCAAGGTTGGTTTGATTCTTTGTGAGGCCTTTCCTTTATTCCATCAATCCAGGTGCAACAAAGATGTATAGGGATTTGGGACAACTTTATTGGTGGGTTGGAATGAAGAGGGATATTTCTAAGTTTGTCTCTCAATGATTAAAAGTATCAACAGGTTAGGTTTGAGCACTTTTGATTCAACGAATTTCCAGTCTCGAGTGAAAGTGGGAACAGATCACTAGGATTTCATTTCAGGCTTGCTTAGCACTTCTCTTAGCCATAATTCAATTTGGGTTATTGTTGATTGTCTTACTAAGTCCACACACTTTATTTTGGTTCATACTTCATATAACATAGAGAAGTTGGACCATATCAATATTTAGCAGGTGGTTAGACTTCATAATATTCCCGTATTTATCATGTCCACCTGTGATACTCATTTTACATATCAATTTGAGAGGGATATTCAGCATGGCTTGGTTATCGAGATTTATCTCAACACAACATTTGATCCACTAATTGATGGCCAATCCAAAAGGACCATTTAGGTCTTGGAGGACATGTTATGTGCTTGTATTCTTGATTTTGGTGGTTCTTTGGATCAGAATTTAGCTCTGGTAGAGCTTGCGTATAACAACAGCTACCACTCCAATATTTAGATGGCTCCTTTCGAGGATCTGCATGGTAAGCGATGTTGTTCACATATTGGTTAGTTTAATGGGTTTGATTTTATAACTTAGAGTACATATTATCTCTGAGATGAGTTAGACAAAGTTGATTGATTTAGGACAGACTTCAGATAAACTATAGTAGATAGAAGAGTTATTCAGACCATCATATTCGTGCCTTAGATTTCAGTATCGGTGATCTAGTCTTCTTGTTTGTATTTCCCAATGAGTTTTATAAGGAAGGTCAAGCTCATCCCTCATTATATTAGCCTTTTTGAGATTCTTGATTGTATTAGTAGTGTTTCTTATAAGTTGTCTTTGGCGCTGATATTTTCAGTTGTGTATCCGATTTTCCATACGCTTATATTGAGATGGTATATCAAAGATGAGTCACATGTCCTCCATTAGGATTCTGTTCAAGTTGATGAGGGAATATCAGTTGTGGATGATCCAGTTTTTATCTTAGGTAGAGAGGTGAGGAATTTGAGTTCTAGGTTCCGACGGTTAAGCTACAACGGAGGGATAATATAATTGAGGAGGATACTAGGAAGATCGAGAATGGGTTAGATCTCAGTCCCTGCAACTGTTTGTTCCTTCAGGTGCTTCCTTTTTCTGACTTTCGAGGACGAAAGTCCTTTTTGCTAGTGAATGTTGTAATGACCCTAGTATTTTTTACATTAGATGTTTTCTGTTACGGTCCTAAGTCATTTCAGTCTTAGCGAGACTAGTGGTTTGGTTCTCGGGTCATTTATTTGGTCGTTATGTTTGTTTTCATGTTTTAGTACATTAACTTTTGAAATCTTGGCTTCAGGCAACTTTATGTGATAATGAACTCAAAATCAAATTCTATCAGTTTTATTAGCTTTGACATGTAAATTTTGGTCTAAACAAGCTCTTGGTTAGTGTGCGGAAGCCTTATGTGGTAATGAACTCAAAATCAAATTCTATCAGTTCCTCCTAAAAGTTGTTTCTCCATCGTCCTAAACCATGTTATCAAATTCGGACCGGATCGGCCGGTTTGATCGGTTCGCCCAGGAATCGGACACCAGACAGGTCCAGTCTTCTTCAAAAAGTCAATGAAAAGCGACTCAGTCAAATCCAGTCAAAACTCGGGTTCAACCGGGAAAACTCGAAATCGGACCGGCCAAAAATTGGATTTTTGAGATTAAAATGAAAAAAATTATTTCTTCAACCATATATTTCATTTTCTGATATCTTGTGTGCTAGACAATAATATTTATCAAATTATATGTGTCTAAATTTAATATTGAATATATTTATAATATTAAAATATTTATTACATCATTATAACGTCATTTGAGTCAAAGGAGTTTTTACGTTCGGGTCAACAGGTCGGATCCATTAAACCCAATTCTGAGCTCGTCCGACTCACTTGCCAAGTTGAGTATGAAAACATTGGGCCTAACACCACCATCACATTCTCTCATCTTTCCACTGCCATCTTCACTTTATAAAACAGAGTCTTTCAAAAACTTAATGATAATGATGGAGTAAAAAGCTTGTAAATCCAAAGGGAGCCATCTGAAATTCCCGTCAACATTTAATATGTTTGGCTGGAGTTTGAGTTGCAATTAGAAAGAGAATCACAAAGTGGAACGCCTAGTAGGTGGGTCTTGGAAGTGGGGGGTCGTGTTGAATATTTTTTCCGTGGTAATCATTGATATTTATGGATTAGAATCTGAATTGAAATTTACATTGAAGATCCATTGTTGATAAACTTGAAGACTTTGATTTTGAGTTAATTTTGAATTCAAAATTTAATTAGGCTTTGTAATTATGATCAAAAGCTCCATTGATTTCACGTGTCATTTGAAGATATACAAGCCCTGTGTTGAAATATTTATGGGAGGAAAAAAATGGAGGAAATGGTTGTGATAAAATGAAGAAGACGATGGTCCCCATTCTTTTCTCTTTTGTTTTTTCTTGCCGATGTATCTTTTCTTGATTGGTAGTGTAATACATGCATTTTACATTTTTGGTTGGCTGTTTTGAAATGTTTAATAGGCACACTTTTCATATAGATCAGGTGTTCAATAGGTAAGGCCAGAGTATAAATGTTTAAATGAAAACATCAAACAAATTTAAAGGGGCTATGTATATATTCTTGTCTTTATATTATCTCTTGGTTAGTTTGAATAGATTGAAAAACGTTTGACATTTGCATTCATATTGGATGCATTCACATGAAGTCATAAGTTATTAATGATAATACAAGTAAAAGTCTTTTCCATCTTTTACTCTTTCTTAATTTATATTATATAATTCAGTGGGGAAAAAAGGAAGGCAATTTTGGCAATTACTCTTTCTGTTTCACAAATTATTTAATTGTTTCTTGTTAAAATATATATATATATATACAAATTATTTAATTGTTTCTTGTTAATATATATATATATATATATATATTCAGCGGTTGCCTTTATTAATTTCTTAATTATGTCTCATGTCTTGTTGAAGCTTATAAAGTGGTAATATTTTTAATGGTCTAAGGCTTATCGTAATTTATCTTATTATGCTATTGTTTGAGGGTTAGATGATAGGTTTAAATTTTACAGCATTGCCTGGGTAAGACATTGAATTTGACTTTTGATGCACTAGAATAATATGTTGGATTCAAGCCCATTAATTTATGAATTAAGACGTTGAGTTGAAGTCCCGATGCACCATTATGATATAATGATAACAGAGTAAAAAATGTACTTCTGTTGAAAATGTTGTGAAATATGTCACATTTATTTACTTCATTTTCAATGAGAATGTGGTAGCAATGCATAATAAGTTTGAAGGAAGTGGTTAAATGTATGTGGGCACTGAAGAACAAAATGGCAATGATTATGATTGTGGTAATTATACAAAATGGTTCTTCAAAGGTGAAGGTAATTTATGTCATCTATGGGAAATGCATGAAAGATTCAACTGAAAAGATATTAGAGAAAAATTCTCTACATCATGATATATATGTCTCGATTTGCTTCTGAAGTAGCAATGTTTGAAAAGAGGTTCTAAGATATCATAACTAGATAGGCTTAATGCATGGTCAAATGTTTATGTTTCATCTCATGAGAAGAATGTGGTAGCAGTAAGTTTATATAAAGGCTAATGGTTAAAGATACAGTCAAATAACTATGTTGCACTTATGAATAATTAATGAACTTTTGATGAATATCACAATCATAGATCCATTTCATTGGAAGAATACGATAACTATTTAGTAAAGTTTATAAATACGAACATGCTCTTGTTTGTAAAGATATCATGATTCACCTTCAAAAGGGGTAGAATAATTAGAAGTTATTTTGAAATCTACTACCAAAATATTAAATCTGAAATTTACTCTTGAACTAGTCAAACTAAAATTTACTCAAGCAAATAGTACATGTCATGGTAAATTGAAGTTTATAAGTACACATAACTTTATTTGTTGGCACAAATGTTCTGCCATCTAGAAGATGTGCGTATTGAGTATTTTATGTATATTTAAGAACAAGAAGACTTTTCAAGAATTGTTATAAGTTGATTGGATCAACTAATGTTTGGGTTGAATCTCAAATTTTAGAAAGTATAAAAGGTGAAAATGGGCTCGTTCATCGTCATGTGACATGTTAAAAAGATGTATCTATAATTTTTTTAGATGTGCGTTCCTTATTAATCTACAGTATGACATTTGTAAAATTGTTTGATCAAAATAATTGATAATCAAGACATCATCTTGATATTGTTAATTAATATTTAAGCTGATTTAGTGTTAAATACCTCAGATAAATAGCTAAATCGCTGCTTATAAGAATAAAACTTTATATTTTAATCTGAATTATGATTTATATCATGCAATAGTGTGCTTATATGAATCATACTAATATATTATGATTAGTAACCCGTTGCAATTGGTTCAGTCTGAAATCAAAGGTTTTTCATCTAATGAATTTTGATGTGCGGTATATGATTAATGAGTATCATGATGCACAAAAATGAATTCTCTAAATTATATTGAGATATATGTTAATTTTTTTAATATAAGGGAGAGATAAGAAGAAGTTAAGAAATATATTGAACGATATCATCATTACGATCCCCATCAAAAGATAATTCAAATGAAGCATTTGCTGGCCTTGTTCTTATTGAATGTCCCTAAAGGATAAAGTCTATGATATGCATAACGCATCAATCAATTTCAAATGCAATCATCCTTGAAAGGGGAGAGAAACAAAGAAGCAAATAATCAAAATGAGGAGGCAATGTGCTCTTAATGAGTGTATGACATAACACTTCATAAAATCTTAGCGAGGTTTAGTTACTTGAAAATAATAAAGTGATGAGATCTCAATGATTATGTTACATTGCGAACCAATACAAAATGATATCTTGTCGATGATGCATTTGATTTAATATAACGCAATATTGTCAAAGAATTTAATGATCTAAATTCTACATTTATTTAAGCCTGATGACATAAAAATATTTATATAATGGATTGATGCATCTTCGTAAGCATAAAGTTTATTGACTTGCATTCTAAACACTAGAAGTCACATATTTGATACTAGATGTTGTCATTTGACAAATTTATATGAAAAATCCTAAAGGACTCAAAATTTCTAAGTTACATATAAGTTCTTGTGAAACTTATTTATAATCCTTTTTTGAATTAAGTAAATCAAAGTTGATAAACTAGAATCACTTTAATGACATAGGGTATAAGATGACTTTATTTATCATTATGCCTTTATGAAAATTATACTCTTTTATATTGTTATGCATGTTGATGATTTGAATTGGAATTCTTGGAGGATTTTCAAAAGCAATAAATTATATGCTGAAAGAAGCTAAAATGAGAAATATACATACTTGGACTAGTCTTGAAGTATCATATCTTATGCAATTAATGCATTTATACATCTTAGTATAACTATAAGCATGATATAGTTATAATCAAGTGCATATTGTAAATGCAAGCTCATTATATGAAGAGGATGTCACTTGCCTAACTCGTGAAAGAATAATATGTTAAAGGAGACAAAATGAAGTACATTTCTCCAAAACTTTTTACACACAATATCTTTAAAAGAGTGGTAACATCGACATGCGACAAACTCATTCATGTGTGATGATGTGACTGATTTGTTCACCAAGTATTTCATAAATTCCAACTTTCTAAATGATGATGCACAAGATTTGAATATGAATATTCAAATCGTTAGATTGATGCACTCATTAGGGAAAGTTAATACGCGTTGTACTCTTTTTTCCGCACAAGGTTTTTCCCGCTGAATTTTTCTTGTAAGGTTTTTAATGAGGCAATCTAGATGCTTATTATGAGATATGTGTACCTTTTTTTCTTCACTTGATTTTTTTTCACTGATTTTATTAGTAAGGTTTTAAGAAGACACATTATCTATCGAATAGATATTCAAGGGGGAGTGTTATAAATAATAGACTCAAATAATATAAATATCTATCAAGTTATAGTGAACATCTATCAAATCATTATGAATATCTATCAATTTAAAATAAAAATATACCTTTAGGAGAAAAAGTTAAACAAATTCTCCCGAGAAATAAAGGAATTTTCTTTAATGTAAACCCCAAGAATATCCAATCCTCACATGAGAAATAAAAGGTCCCCTTTCTGCTCCCCCAAAATATTCTTATTTTTACTTTATTCTTTTATAACAAGATATGAATAGTGATCATAGAGAGTGTCTATATCTAGCTTTATCATATCTGGGTGGCATAGATTTGCTGACTTCTCTGGGTGGCAACGACTATTCAATCAATTAACTTCTTGGACATTTCAAATGTCACATTTGGAAACTTTTAACGAAGTGATTTACCAAAAGAAACACACTAAAACTGAGAGACCAGACGAAGCAAAGAGCACTTGTTTAATCTGATAACAAACTTCAACCAGATTTTCCATGTTGCTTTGATACATATGTACATGATTAAAACATTCAGAAAGAATTATTAACAAATGTACATTGGCAGAATCAAGTTGATCAAAGAATTATCGAACTCAGAATATCTTATAAATTCCATCAAATGTAGGTTTGATTTGAGAGCTTATGTCCAGAAATGAGAGCTGACACTGCTAGAGCTATGAATGCCAAGAACTCCATGCTAATTGCTGCTACTGAAGAATCTGTAAATATGTTGTCATTATTTTCTCTCATCCTATTTGTCAATGGCACAGCAGATGATGCAGCTGATAATAACATGTATGCTAGTACCTGCACTTCCCCCAAAAAAACCAGTCTTCAAGGCTTTGGTCTAGAGATAAAAAGCACAATAGTGAAGGCACTTTCCTCACTAATTATTCAATTCAAACTTCATGCTCACTAATGAAATCAAGAGAGCATGGAGTCCTGGCATGAGAATCAAGTGAAGTAGAGACGAGTGGATCCAAAGAAAAAAAGCCATTACGAGCGTGAATGTATGAGTTAAGCATATACCACGATTAGAATCCTATCACAAACAAAAACCTAGTATTTAAATTGAGTAAAAAGGACACACATTACATCTGAGATCAGCTGACATACAACAACATACCCAAGTAATTCCACAAGTAGGGTCTCAGAAGGGTGATGTGTATGCAACCTTCCTCTTACCTTGTGAAGGTAAAAAGGTTGTTTTTAATGGACCTTCGACTCAGCTAACATTTCATAGTTACAAATAATTTAAATCTAGCTCTTCCTTTTTTTCACAAATCTTGTTGACTATTCACCATATCTATTGAATTCAACTATTCATATGAAGGTAATATGACCAACCTGATCACCAACGAAGCCAACAAAAGCTACTCTCTGCTGTGAGAAAGATTCCTTGCCAGTTGAAAGTTCATGAATTTGTCTCAGAACTTGTAATCCTGTATATAATGTGGACAGAATTGCTATAGCCAACACATACCTGTGTTGATCACATCCCAAAAATTCCAATTCAATTTTCAATAGTAGAAGATCATCTTCAACAAAAACAATATCGACTCCTTAGTCTCAAACGATATATGAATAAATATCCACACTTTGACCTTATCATGCAAGTAAATATTTCAACTTTCAATATGTACATCTATCAACTGAACTCATAAACATTATGTCCATTAAATACTCCAATTGAAAAAAAAAAATTATGCCAAACAAAAAGTACCAAAGTTTTTCTTCCTCCCCCAATTTATGTGCCACAATTGAAATTTGAAGATTCAAACTTTTGATCAAAAACAATAATAAAATTGAACAAGTAGACACGCGTCCTAATTGTAAATTGAATGAGATGCACACATCCTATATATCAAATTGTGTTATTGAACTTTATTATAACTTAAATGTCTACTTGTAGACAAATAAAGTTAAAAGGATATATTTTTCAATTGACTCCGAGTTAAAAGATACTTTTATTTAGTATGCCATCGGAAAATAACTAAAAAGTACTATAAATCCGATCAAAGAAAAATTTAACATACTTTTGAAATTTATAACTTTAACAAATTGACCGAGACTAAAAGACCCCCTAAAAACGTATGAACTAAACAAAGCATAGAATTGGTAAACTCCCCACCCCCCTTATTTTTTTAATCGTCCTAGTTTTCTTTCTTAAATTTACTTTTAAAATATTAAATTAATCAAACTAATTCTGAAAAAAAACATGACAAGATAGAAATATTTGCTTAATTATATAAAAATTCATGATTATGGTCCAAAAGGAGCTAAGTGTATACCTGTATTCTTCATATTTATCAAAATCTTTCCAATCACCATGAGTATTACTAGCCATGACAATAAAAGCAATCATTGAGAAAATGAAGGCAAATCCATGTAAAACTAATGAACTCCTCTTCAAAAAATCTTCTCTCTTCCACCTCCTTACGATGTCGGAGGCATCGCAGCCAGGTGCGTGAATCACTCCTTTTCCGGCTGCCGGAGGTGGAGTTCGGTCCTCAGGCACCTTATGGACTTCTTCATCAGTCATTTTTTCCTTAAGAGTTAAGGGGATATCAAAGGGCAAGAAGAAGAATTAATAGATTGAAGTGTAGAAGAAGAAAGAAGAGAATAGAAGTAAAGGTGGTTTAGAGGATAACAACTTTATTTTAGAGAGACTTCCCTTTGCTGTATTTGACAACTCAACTTTGTCGTCTATCTAGAAAGTAGAAATTGGTTCGAAAATAGAAAATGAATGCTTTTCTCGTTGATAAGTCGCAAATTCTTATCAAGCTCCCAACGTACAATGCTCCGTCCGATATGTAAGAACCACAACTATTATCTGCAAAACAGAGCCCAGGGTGGTCCCCGGGATAGTGCTCCGATGCTTAAGTTAGCAAATAAGCTAATCAGAGGATTTCCAGAGTATTTGTGAATAGTATTTTGAGCGT
>JBDJHY010000002.1:9957525-9978151 GCA_039654485.1 Withania somnifera
TATAAAAAGCCCAAGAAGTTCAGAGACAAAGGTACGCTCACAATACTTCTCTAAAACACTATTGGAATTTCTCTAAAGTTTAATACTAACTTAAGAATCAGAGAATTACCTCGGGGATCACCTTGGGATCTTTTTTGCCGCACTCATTGCGGTTGGTCGAGGACTCAAGGTATTCTTATCTCCCACAATGTTATTGGTGATATTTTTAAAACTCATCATTCAACAACCAATTGAAACAAAAATAAAATATATGGTGAACTTTGACTAACATTCTGATAACTGATGTTATTTTCTAAATAGATTAAATCTTCAATACCTCATGTTTAAGCATGAAAAATTATTTTCTTTTAGAAATTTTAGATTAGATTGTTAAATTTTCTACTTAGCCCGTACTAACTCTTTAATATACTTCCTGTTAAAAGTACCCTAATCCCATTGCCAAATAGTTCAATTGCGATTATTCATAATAATTTGATTTAAGAAAATTGCTACTTAAAAGGACCCATTGGCCATAAAGCTTGTTTATTATTTATTCGAAATGATTTTTGCTTCATTGGAAATTAATGTTTGACTAATAAAATATCCAAACTTAAAATTATATTTAAAATTTCGAAAACAACTTGTGACTTGTCTGGTAATTCATTTTTCACTTTTAACATTGTATATTAATTGAGTACATTTAAACGTAAGTACTATTTCAAATATTATTTGAAAAAGATATAATTTAATACAATTTCATCTTTAACTCCAACTTTATAAATCTCAACTAAAATAAAAAATATGTGAAGCCAAATACCTACTAATTTCATGTGCAGATTTTTAAATACTACACTTGAATGCAAATTGAAAACCAATTAATCTCATCCAATTGAACTTATTCAATTTAAGCTTGATAAACAAATTGAGATGGACGAATTATAACGCTAACTGGGAAAGGCTTTATCTGGAGCTCCAAAAAAAGGAGAGTAGTCTTATACTTAATCATTTTTGCAGCTTAATTATGCTGAGAGCCCGAAATTAGCTAGGTAGAGAAAAATATAAAAAGGATCCTAAAATCGCATGATCTAATTAAGATTTGACCGTAGTTTATCTTCTGCTTGATTATTTGACACAACAAAGTAATATGAATTCTTATATATTACTTCATCATCCGACTTGGACAAATAACCTCGAATTAATATATGATAATAATTTAATTTATAGTTAAATATTTAATAATTTTTTTAATAAATATATAACAAAAAAATTAGAAGCTATTAAATTAATGTGAACTCATATATTATCCTGAAGATCTGCCCCCGACCTTGATAAGAAAATGCAGTTTTTATAGATAAGAGGCTCTACATTATTTAAAAATAATGGTCGTGAAAATATTTTAATTTCTTGGAATAATAATAGAATTAATATTCTTCACAAAATTATGTATTTCCTCCCATTTTAGTATATGTGAAGGCACGTACTTGGATTGGCTGCGGATAGCGTTAAGAATAAAAGAATTTTATAAAGAATTTATGATCCAAATAAAGTCATTAGTATTTTTATCAACATAAAAAATTAAAAGTAAATTGTTACTAAATATAAAGTGGATTCTTTTTGGAGATTGACTAAAACCGTAAGAATGTTGGACAACAGGAAGTATACTCCTTCCATCTCAAATTAATTATCGTAATTTTTAAAAGTAAATGTCTCAGTTAAATGTCAATTTAAAAGTTCAAGATAAAAGTAATTATTTTTTTCAATTTATTTTAATAATAATTATTTTAATTTGAAGACTACAAATACCTCAATAAAAATAAATATTTAGTAAAGAATAAAATAGTGATAAATCTCTCTTAACTAATGTTTTTTAGGAGCACCTAAAGGAGAAATAGATATTTTGGAACAGGCAAGTACTCCCACTGTGTCCCCATTTTTATGATTTGTTTTTCTCTTTGATCGATCCCAAAAAAGACATATTTAAAAATAATTTAATTTTAATATATTTATTTTTATTCTTAATGAAATATTTACAGCTGTACAAACATTAATGACTTATTTAAAATATAAACTTTTTAAATTTTATATCAAGTCAGAAGGAGATTAATGTTTAGAAAAAATTAATATATTTGGGGTGGTGGAGAGGCGTGAAATCATTGATAACAAGTAGACAAGCGGCACGGGAATCATCAATTAAAATAGTACAACAAGTTGCATCTACAACTTGCATATATCTTTTCAATTCAAATTGCCAGAGATAAGTAGTAGTAGAATTGTAGAAGAGCAGAGCAGCAACTTGCATCTATCTCTCTGTCCCTTTACCTTTTTCCTACTTAACAGTACGCAAACTATTCTGATATGACCATTGAATATTTTGCAACTTGCTCTTTTCTTTATTGATTGATGCATGTATGTATGAACACACACACACACATATATATATATATATATATAGTATATGTCAGCTAATTGGCCTTTCTTTCCCTAAAGCCCCTTTCAACTTGCACCTTACTTCCGGTTTTATTCTCATCAACTTGCCTCCTTTAATTTAATTTACACTACTGAACCTTTTTTTCTGTTTATGTAACACCTATTTAGTCTGTTTTCAAGACACATTAAGTAATTTTTTATAATTAGAAATAACTTAAATAATTTTTTTTGTCACATAAGTGGTCAAAGAGTATTTTAGACTATAAATTTTAAATACTTTTTTTATCTTTTTAAACTTTAAAGCCAAACTAAATAATACAACATAAATTGAGAAAAGAAATATATATTAGTTATAGTTTCTATATATATACTCTCTCCAATTAGCCGGTATATACTAGAACGATGAGTATATCTCTAAAAGAATAACCGCATTCATAGACGTATTTATCTAAACTTCTAATTATCACTCCATTCAATATCTTACGATACGAATTGAAACAATATACTATAATCTATAACGGTTAAATTAATAAATGGCTTCTTATTTCGGAAACATCAATAAATTTGCATACCATATACATATATGCCTCAAACGGACAATTTGTGTGTTGAAAATTTACTTACCATCATCTGATGTTCCTATTATCCCTACATATATCTTGTATAATGCGTAGTATATATTGCTTGTGTTTCATATTTACGATTCCAGTTATGGTTGATTAACTCATGAAATAAAAGGGATGATATAACGAATAACGCGCAATATGACTTTACATATTATAATTTCTATGCCACAAAAAAATGTTTAATTAATTTGACAAAAAAAAAATAAAAAAAAAATGATGTCGATCTGAAATTGTTTTTGTTATAATGTAGTTGCTGTCCTTAATCCATGTATATTACTATTTAGCTAATGAACGTTGATTAAATTTCGTGAACCAAATAAGCAGGAAAATCTAACAAATCAACTGCAGCAAGTGCAAAATATATTAATGTCAAGGAAGATTCAAAGGTGCAGTATTTTACATGGTTTCTGCATATATCTTATAAGATTATTAATGACAATCGTGCAGACATGTAAAGGCTTTAGCCAAATCAGAACCGTTTAGCCTCGTCTTCGTTCTTTTAATTTGAATATTAAAACAAATACATACATTAAATGCTTCTATTATTAATTAGGGCATTGCTAAATAAGTATATATTCCTATTAGTATTTCATTTCAATATTAATAATCTCTTCATTATTCTACTATAATTAGGGCATTGCTAAATAAATATATATTCCTATTAGTATTTCATTTCAATATTAATAATGTCTTCACAATAATGTATCCTCCCTTGGACTTTACAGAGAATATGAATTGAATTTCGTTTATTACATACTTAAAAATTCTGTCAGAAATAAACTAACATGGAAACAAAATTAGAGTATCGTATATATAACTTGACTGTCCTTCAATCATTTTCACCAATCACACTACTATATCCATCCCAATTTATACCACTTCATTTGGATTCAAGAATCAAATTTCTTTATTTTAATAGTGTGTTTAGACATACAAATTTTCAGATCTTTAAAAAATAATTTACGGATTTAAAAGTAACAAGAATCAACAATTCAAAATATTTTGTATGGTAAAATTTTATTATTTGGTTCTAAAACACTAAACTATATCATATGAATTGAGAAACTGGATTAATAGAAAGAAAAAATGTTACGTTCGAAGTTAAGCACCTATCAATCATAAAAGGAAAGAAGAAGAATAAACAAACATAGAATGAAATTAGCTCAACAAAACAAGATTTTGACCATGAACTTATCTTCAACAAGGGATGAACAATAGAGAAAAGGTGCAAGGCTTCTTCAAATCTTTGTACCAAAAAAAAAAAAAAAAAAAGCACATCATCGGTTGATAAATAATATCATCATCACATGTATCATTGACCGACCTCAATTAATTCACGAAGCCTTTCTTCTGCTCGAATTCTCAGCGATCTGCGCTAACGATTGGAGATTACATTTCACGATCGTATCAACAAAAACACACGTCTCATCTCTAGTATTACCCTTTGGTACGTCCACAACGTACGATTCCACGACGATTGTCGTCCCATTACCCGAAGGTTCAGGGTGTAAAGTAGTAACTGACCTATAGTTTGCGAGTCTGTGGTCTCCACCGACTACGCTAAAACTAATGACGTGGCGTTCTTCGTCAAGGATTTCTAGTCTTTCCGTGCTGTTAACAGCTGGCAGCCCGGAGATAACACGGACTTCACGAAGAGTGCCTACGTTACCGTCACCATCGATGAGGTGGCAGCTTTTGACGAAGTGTTTGTACGCTTGTGGATTGTCGAACCGGCGGACCACTGACCATACAGTGGATACGGGTGCGGAGATTCTTTGGATCGCGGCGGAGCAACACTGATTGGGTCCCACAAGATGTGTGTGGTATTTAACGAAGGAATCTGGTACCTGTGCAGTGCATGGTATTGGTGTGTGGCGCTGTAGTGATTGGTGGGGTTGTTTACAATTAGTAGTTGTATTGTTGGGATTGATTCTTTGGAGTAAAATAGATGATTTTTGAGGATCTGGAATCATTTGTTGCTGAAGGGGTTGTATATATTTTGGGAAAGATTTGAGAGAGGATAATCAATTTACAAACTATAGTGGTGGCTAATATTATGGCTTTGATGAGAGTTTTTGTTGTGTTCTTTCTAGTGAGTGATATAGTTTTGTATAGAATTATACAGAGGGGAGAGAGAGAGAGAGAACGAGAGAGATTGGACTTTGAAACGAAGAAGCGGCAATATGTGTCATGTGAGGATGATAAAATAGGAACTAGTGGCTTACCGTCAACGTACCAAAACAGCCCTAACCTTGAAAGATATTCTTCTTTAAATTTTTTTTTTTTTTTTTTTGCTTTTCCTATTTCCTTTTTGTGTTTTGTCTTTCCACTTTTCTTTTGGGAATTTACCAACTTAAATATAAGGAAAAATTCATAAAAACCGTTTTGAGTCTTTAATGATGGTACGGTTCAGTTGATAAGCATAGCTCCGGGTAGACCGAAGATGATATGTTCAAATTCAGTTTAGTTCAAGCAATTGTTCTCAATTTCATATCAGTTCCACTTTAGTCTAAGGTAATAGCCTCTCTACTCAGCTTTTCTTGTGAGTGTCTTATGCATGTAGCATGTAGCCTATAGGATTGCATGAGTCCATCGAGTGTATTCATGCATGATTTGATAAGACTTGGATGTCAGTGAGGTAGTAGTTGTATGAGTCCCTATTTGTATACTTGTGCATATGTGATGAGTTCATGGTAGCTAAGGCAAGTTGTGACGGTATGCATGTTGAGTTGTAGTCTAATTAAAATTGGTAGGTTGTTGCACATTTTGAGTTTGTTAACAACATTCCTATTAGTTTGTAGTTGCTTTCTGAGATTAAATCTTCACTCGAGGACGAATTATCTCAAAAGGGAGATATTGTAACACCTTAAAATTGTTCTTGGATGATGCTTGAACTTAAGAAAGAAGTTAGGATTTTTTTCCATAAAATTTGAACAGATTTTATTTTCACGAATAGGTCCACGAACTGACGAATAAGCTGATTGGTCGTGGAACCCGTCGTTGAAGTGTTCTAGTGAAGATGCTAAGTATAGAAAGTTTTGACGGACCGTCTTACAGTTCGTCGATTTATTTACCGTCAGATCCTCCATCAAACCCTTACAGTAATCTAGTGTGCCAAGTTGAAATCATAACCTTTGACGAACCACTTTATGGACCGTAAATAACTTATTTGAGTCTGTCATCTAAGTCTTCATTCCTTTTCAGTAGCAAGTTTAATTCCCTACGATGGCATTGACGGACCATAGAATGGTTTGACTACCCTCCATATGCCCCATCGAACTTGACATAATAAATTATTACTTGATCCTATGTGGTAATATAAATTTCTAAGTGTTCGAAAAGTGTTGAATGTGAATTAAAGTCATAAGTAACTCCTAGTACAAAGTCATGTTTAAAACTTTCTTACTGATTGAATTTTCACATAAGTTCTTTTCAGGATCAACTTCAAACAATCACATCTCCAAATATATGAGGAATTATGTGACTCATAACCTATCAAAATAAAGTTATTTTAGTTTAATTTTCAATGCAATAAACGGATAATTAATTTGAGCCCAGAGTAGAAAATTATGATTGTTTTAGTGAAGTACTGTTAAACAGTATGTTTTGACGGATCTGTTAACGGAGGACACAACTGGGTTGATGGAAAGTCAACCAATCTATGAAAATATTCCGTCCAAACTTGGGTCCATTTTTATTAGAGGTGTTTTATACATTCTCTACTCTTTAAAACCCAATCCTTAGTTGATTTGGCTTCCCTTGGGGTGTTATAAATACCAAGCCTATATTCTTTGTTCACTATATCATAATCAAATTAGAGCAAGTTTTTCTCTTAAGTTTTCTCTCAAGAATAAGCATAGGGTTCTCCCATCTTCTTCCGACATCAAGATATATTCATTCCATATATTCTTAGTTATTTCCATGTATTAGCTATAATTTCTAACAAGATTCCACAATACAATATTGAAGAATTTTCAAGAAAGTAAATCAAGATTTTCCAGAATCTAAATCTTGAAATGTCATGAACAATCTTGAAATGTCATGAACTTAGGGTTTCTCTCCAAAGTGAAAGAAAAAGCACCATCACTATTTCAATCTTAGTAAAGGCTTCATTCAGATATGGATCATGAATAAGGACTCCTTCCATCCTTGTGGCCCAAAGACCTTTTCTTAAAGGTTGAAAATTGTAGAAACATGTCTAAGGATTTTCTTAAATATTATTAATTGTTGAGATTTTCCCTCCTTTGTATGATACTTGATGGTTATTACCTAAAATTGATTAAGTTGAATATCCTTTAAAGTGAATTCACATTTATGAAAATTGATACATAAGCATAAGACTTGAAAGGTTTACATAAAATTAATGAATGTGGATATAATTATGAAGTTGCATATAATTGCTAAATTACATAGTCCTCATGAGTTAGCATGATTTTTGAAAGTTGTAGTAGAAGTTATGAGAAGTCTTGAAGAATAAATTTAATATTATTTTTAAAGTTTCTTATTAGAACTTGAGATTAGAATTGAAGTTTCATAAATTATTGACTTTTCTTTAGTTTTTAAACCTATTTATGAAGTATGATTAAATTGAGGAGTTTTCGCTAATTAAGCCTAATTGAAAGTTTTGATGACGAGTTTATGCTTAAATTGATAGGATGAGAAGTATAAACATAATGAAGAGTATAATTGACTGAATTTACCCAATCAAATGTAATGAATGAATGTTCTATGTTGATTAGTGGTTTTCCAGGAGGTTGAATTCAATTAATCATGAGAAGTGAAATAGAGTATTAATAAAGTAAGTATTTTTATGAGAGGAGTATTAGAACCGAGTATGGAAAAGAAGGTTCTAATTTCCATTAACCTACATAACCAACGTAAGGTGTTATTTTGGTTCCTTTAAGTTGTGCCTTGCATATCTATTTGGATCCACTAGAGAGAGAGATATCCTTTTCTGTGGCGGGGTATGGCCAGCCCTACACACATGGTGAACTATGGACTTCATCGCTATATGCTTTGAGGTATGTTGGTTATAAAACTCCCGAAGAGACGTAAAATTGAATGTTTGAAGAGAATTAAAATTGAATGTTTTAAATAAAAGTAAAATTGACACTTTGAAGTAAAGAAAGTGAAAGAATAATATTAACTGAGTTTTCATCTTTTATTAAAAACTATAAACAAAATGAGTTTATTTTATACTATTGAGTTATAAAGCTTTTAACTACTTTGCTTAATTGAGCTAAATTTTGAAAGTTGAAGATTTTGAACTAATATCTAAGAGTCGGAGCTAAACTTGATTTAAAGTTATTGAGTATGAAGTATTTACTAAGTTTAATTTATACTATTGAAATTCGAAGCTTTCTAACTGAAATTATTAAACTTGCATGTTGTACTTGTTGTTGAGCTGTAAAATTGTTCATGTATTGCATAGCCATGGGTTATTTATTATCATAGCCTGTTGCACCTGCTCACATACACAATACATTTTATGTATTGATCCATACTTTTTATACTACATGTAACCCTGCAAATCCTACCAGCCTTCTAGATTTTCACTATCGATTGAATTTGCACTCATAAAGACTAGAAGAATTGGTGAGTTCTGATTGATTCGAAGATTAATTAAGGATTTTATTTATTCATGGTTTAGAGCATAGACTTTAGAGTTATTTTATTTTATTTTAAGACTAGTTAGGAATCTTATCCTAACAGTAAAATACTTAGTGTACAGTGGAATTAAGACAGATATTGAGTTGGTGTCGGATATTGAGTTTTCATTTTATTGATTTACTTATCGATTGATTGATGTAAGATTCACTATTACTTATTTCTTTGATATTTTTAACACCTTGAAACTTGTGTTAAGGGTGTTTGTGTGCTAAACTAAGTGTGTAAGTGGATTTCATCTAAGTTTGGCACTGTCAGATTCTCACTGGTCCCTTTTACGGGCCGTAAATTAGTTTTGCAGTTTATAAAAATGACACGTCAAGTATGAAAGAGACTTGAAATTTATTAGAAAAATTTTCCAACTCCACGGCTCGAGATGATAGAATATAATACCCCTCTATGAACTATTATTTTACAAGTAAACCTTTCCCCTAAATTTTCCCAGTTTTCTAAGGGTTGTATGGTTCCACGGGTCACTTCACGGACCATTGAACTGATTTACGGTCCATGAAATAAATCATGAAAATCTAACTATTCTATTTTAGATACAATTTTCTCATGGACTTGTAGACTTTTTCCACTTAGTAAAACCAAATCCCATGTCGTTTTAACTTTATTTTAGGGTAAATTTAAATACCAAAAAACCTATTTTTCATTCATTATTCATAAAAGTTGCCATGGTACAAAAATTGGGAAGTGATAGCACCTACACCTTACCTGTAGACAATCCTAATCCCTGGCCCAGAACGAGTAGCGGTGGACCAGTATTTGTAACCCCAAAGAGAAACCAGAAAGGAAAGAAGAGACAACTTAACAAAACAACAGAATACACCTCCCAAAACCTGGTGTTATGAACGATGAGCTACTATAAAGATATATAACCGGAATAGAATACAAGTCGGCATGACCCAAAATATATATAAACAAAAGCTATTCCCAAGTCTGAAATGGAACAACTCCAACACAGAAGAAGACCAGGAGTAGCAAGGGCGCTTGATGCTCACTGTATCTCCAGAACAGGACAACTCTATCTGGCTCGATCAAGACCTCGCTGCTGACTCGTGCTCGGATCTGTACCAAAAGGATACAGAAGTGTGATGTGAGTATGTGGATTTCACCTAAGTTTGGGACTGTCAGTTTCTCACAGGTCTCTTTTATGGGTTGTAAAGTAGTTTTGCAGTTCATAGAAATGACACGTCAAGTATGAAAGAGACTTGAAATTTATTAGACAAATTTTCCAACTCCGTAGCTAGAGATAATAGACCGTAATACCCCTCTATGAATTGATATTTTACAGGTAACCCCTTCCCCTAATTTTTTCCAGTTTTCTAAGGGTATTATAGTTCCACGGGTCACTTCACGGACCATGGAATTAATTTACGGTCTATGAAATGAGCCGTGAAAATCTAACTATTCTATTTTAGATACAGTTTTCTGGGAATTTTAGACTTTTTTTCACTCATTAATCCCAAAATCCCATGTCATTTTAACTTCTTTTAGGTTAAATTTAAATACTAAAAAACCTATTTTTCATTCATTATTCATAAAAGTTGTCACGGCCTGAAAATCAAGAAGTGATGGAGCCTACCCTTACCTGTAGACAAACCTAATCCCTAGCCCAGAACGAGTAGTGGTGAGACAGTATTGTAACCTCAAAAAAAAACCAAGAAGGAAAAGACAACTTAACAAAACAACAGAACATACATCCCAAACCTAGTGTCATGAATGATGAGCTACTAATAAAGATATATAACCAGAACGGAATACAAATGGAACAACTCAAACGCAAAAGAAGACCAGGAGCAGCAAGGATGCCTGATGCTTACTGTATCTCTGGAACAACACAACTATATCTGACTCGATGGAGACTTTGCTGCTGACTCGTATCTGGATCTGCACCAAAAGGATGCAGAAGTATAGCGTGAACACCAATAACAACGGGTACTCAGTAGGCATAGACTGACTTAATGGCATAAGCATATATAAGGTAAAAAAAGCGATCAAATCAAAACAAGGGCAACAATAAATTGGCATAATCAACTCACAGATAGGAAAACTGCATGCCACTTACTTGGATCCTCAGTGAAACCATAATCAAGTGAAACTACGGATAAAAATGTTAGGTAAATCTCAAAATTACACTAACAGTCGGTATAACCAGAAAGTACTGCCCAAGGGTTGCTACAGAAAGTACTATAAATATATAAAACCAGAATAGAATACAAGTCTCATGACCCAAAATATATATACAAGAGCTATCCCAAGTATGAAATGCAACAACTCCAACACAGAAGAAAACCAGGAGCAGCAAGGAAGCCTGATGCTCACCGTATCTCAGAAATAGCACAACTCTATCTGGATCGATCAAGACTTCACTGTTGAATCGTGCCTGGATCTGTACCAAAAGGATGTAGAGGTGTAGTGTCAATACAAACAACAATGGGTACTCAGTAGGCATAGGCCGACTAAATAGCAATAATCATATACAAGGTAAAAAACAATCAATATAAAAAAGGGGGCAACAATAAACTAGCATAATCAACACACAGATAGTCAAACCGCATGCCACTTATCTAGATCCTCAGTAAAACCACAACTGAGTGAAACTACGAACAAATAATGCCAAGTAAATCTCAAAAGCACACTAAAAGTTGGTATAACCAAAATATACTGCCCAAGGGTGCTACATGATACCCCAATACCCATACACTATCTCCCTTGGTGACCCATGGCACTGTAGAATCATATATATATATAAACCGAATCCAACTAGGACGTCAAGAACATCCACAGAAGATTTTTATCCATATACTTACCCTTCCTCCCCGGGTATACCCCTCCACCGAGGCTACGCAACACCGTAAGCATCGACATAGTGACCTGCATTGGAGAGTCTGTGGAGGGAACTAATCCCGCTTACGCTCTTTCACAAGTGCCCAATAATGACGTAATCATTAGGTAGGAATACCAAATCCAAGCTCGAGCTCGTAAATATGCATAGCGGGAGAAACAGATCAAGTCCAGTTTCCCTTAGACAGCCCAAAACCTCGCTCTATCAAGTATCACGCAATATCAAAAGAAAGTAATAATCACAGTATCACTAAAATGACACCACATATACATACTCACCAATAAAAAATAAGCAGCCTACCCAAGATCGGCCTCTAGGCTACCAAACAGCAATTTCGGGGAATGGCTAGTAAGCCTCAATCACTAGTATAATCCCCTCCCCAACCTCACTACCTTCCAGAGTCAGCGTATAGATAATATACATCAAAGGTATTACTCCTACCCCACAATACTACAGTCCAGAGTCGACGTGAAACACGTCGGTGGGATCACATAGTCACACGGTCGAGTACCGAGCGATAAGAAAGCAAAACGGCTATAGGCTAAAGTGTAATGATAATGAGGAAATTTACCAATGTAAATGCTATATCAATACTCAGTCAATAATACAATACACCTAGCCTACCTGGCTACCGAAGAATAATTTTGAAAGAGCGCCCAATGAGTCAAAATCTCTGCACAAATTACAAATATAAGTGAGACTGTCAAAAATATGATCAGCGAGTCAAGACGAGTAAAACAAGATGCATATTTCTATATAAATAATAGGGTCAAAGTCTCAATAAAAAACAAAATCCAAAACCCTAACATCTCAAAATTAAAAAATAATTATATCAACATGAAGAGCACGACATGGGGATCGTGTGACACAAATTAAGGTTGAATTCCACGGGTAGAATTAAAGATATAAGCCTAAAATATTTGTTTACTATAGAAAAACATTGAAACTATAGTAAAATGAGGGATTACGTGCTAGTAACGTACAAAGAACCAAGATACCGAGCTTTCATGGAGAAAAACTATCAAAACTACCTTTAATAAAGGGTTGCAAGTTGCTAGCGATCAAGAGGAATTGGAGAGCAAATGTTCTTGCTTAAGCCTTTTGTTTTGTTTGTAAACCAATGAACCAGTAAACATTTTACAATTTCCTCAATATATGCATATATATATATATATATATTAGAAGTGAGGAAGTGGCGGTGGCACAAACTTTTAGGGGGAATCTTTACTCCCTCTATTTTTAAATAACCGAGTATCGTATAAATTAATATAAATTATTTCTAATAATTTAAATATATCAAAATTAATAGAAAACTATTTCTAATAAAACTCACTCCTTAAAATAGTAAAACTTCAACATAATTTGGTATGCTAACACAACAGAAATATTAATTAAATTAAACTAATTTAATTTAACATTACCAAAAAATAATTAGGAGACCCGTTACATAACTATAGCATCGTGCCCATGTTTGTAGAGGAAAGAATGACAAGAAGTGTAGTGAGAATGGTTGCAATTCAACTGAAGCTAGTCGAGGAACTAACCACCTTGGAGTTCTACAATACATTGAACCCAACCAGGGGGAGTGAACGAGATAAAGAAGTTGCATCTCTTTCTTATATACCAACAGAACTCCTTTTTGCACTCCTCCTTAAACTACATCCAGGAAACTCAGCCATCAAACTTCAACAACAGTTGGGAGCGAATGGATCAAGACAAGGGAATTACATTGGACAATGAGGTGGATTAAATTGTTCCTCAAATGGAAGACACAGGAAGTGATATATCTCAGTATGCTTCGTATCAAGCCATGCGTGAAGAGGAATTAAGCTTACCATACCATCCTCTCCACAACTTATCTTGAAGAACCCACTGACCTTGGACCTAAAAGAAATCGTTCTTGGTGAAGGTTCCATGGAATATGAGGAAGGTGGCCATGAATATCTGTAACACATCACTATATCAGTAATCAAGCACTAGCCCTGATCATACCAATTGTACGGCAAGAGAAGGCACTGGATATCATCTCGAGTCCAGGATGGAAACAAGTAGAAACAACGATTTATCTATGAAGATGTTAATCTGGAACTATAGGGGGCTCATAGACCCATTTTCTTAGAGAATTTAAAAGACTTGGTAAATTAACATAAGCCAACTGTCCTAGAACTAACAGAGGCTAAGTTGGCAGATCATGATGTCATTCTCGAAACCCTTAATTTTACTGATATTATACAAGTCCCGTTGGTTTCTCTGGTAGATTGGCAATTTTCTAGAAGAATGATGAAGACATGCGGGTCCTCACAAACTAAGAAATCCACGTCTCAATAGAGGTACTAATATGATTTGACCCTCAGAGTTTGAATCAAAGACACACGAAAATAAAAACGAAGATAAAGAGATATGTGAATTCTTTGAATTCATGAGAAATCAAAGAATACGAAATAATCAACCAACAAATCAAAACTATTAATACACCCACAATAGTGACAACTCGATGATCAATTAAGGTAACCAAGTTTGAAAAATCAATTAGAAGATAAACCCACTCCTAAACGCTTTTAAAAAAATAGGCAATCGATACAACACTACACCTACTAACTATGAGAATCTACCTACATTGGGAATCCTCTCGCTAACACTAAACTATAAGCTAGGAAGTTATTAAGCCATAGGCTTTAAAAGAGAAATCTTCTTAATTCCAAAATAATCTCCCTCTCAATTTGAAAGTCAAGCTATTTATAAAGTCTACATTTTTATTATTACACTTAGGCCTAAAAGTGACTCATAATGTCAAATTGGCCCCATACTTTTGGGTCTCAAATTAAGCTTCAATTATCTTCCAAAGCTTCCCTAGATATTCTCCACATTTGAGTTTGCCTTCTTTATCTCTTGATTGTGTACTTAAAGATCCATTTTGGTGAGTCCATCAATTCTAATAGCTTGGGTAATCATGACTAGACCATGAAGTATAGGTCTAGCAAGATTGGCGCTACCGGATATCATATCAGGTATGCCCTAAAACTCTCAAATGGGTCTTCTCTACTATATATTCTAAGAATAAATTTAGATTTTGTGAAATATTATGGAATAATCTTAGAAATGTGGCTACTAGAGTTATGAGTCCTTAGTTAATGTGCAGTGATTTTAACGAAGTTATTAATCAACAAGAAAAGTTTGGGGGCAATCCTATAAATATTAATCGAACGGTCTCCTTCACGAATGTATTGATAGCCTTCAATTGCATGATCTATGTTTCACTATTCCTATATATACTTGGACAAATAAGCATAAAAATGATAGAACTTTTATAATGGAAAGGCTTGACAGATTCCTCAGTAATGTAGATTGGCTCAATCTATACCTTGACTCCTATGTAACTCATTTCCCTCATACTCATTCCGACCATTGTCCTCAACCTAGTTATACCTAATACTAAAACAAATAAAAATATGTTCAAACTTATGTGTCTATGTTATCCTAATTTTCATAATGTAGTAAAAAATAATTAGAATAATAAACATAATTTCAATCTCAATGTCCACTTAGTCACCCAGTATATCAAGAATTGGAATAAGAATACATTTGGAAATATTTTCAAGCAAAAAAATGCATCCTTAAAAAATTGAAGGATTGCAAAAAATGCATTACAATTTGAAATCACAATCCATCACAATCTATAGGAGTCTTTGATTAAGGACTACAATGAAATCCTCAAAAGAGAAGAAGATTTTTGGAAGACTAAATCCAGAATACAATGGTTAAATGAAGGAAATGCAAATATTATTTTTTTTCATAATACTACTATAAATAAATGAAGAAGAAGAAATAAAATTATAAGTCTTAATAATTCTGTAGGGAAGTGGACTTTTGACCATAATGATATAAATAATGTCATTGTAAATTACTTCACTAATATTTATTCCACCGACCTTATACTAATAGAAAATTTTTACCAAAGGCCTAGCCTGGAACATAGGTGTCACACCCATAGTCATCCCCCAGGCAGGATCGGCATCCTTAGCTACTAAATCGTATCAGTAGCCTTTAGATGAACTACTTGAACCATGCTTGGCTCTATCACTATATTTCAACGGAAGTATCATATCAAGAAATTATTAAGAAATGGTGAACCTCACATCAATCAAAGAGATATCTAAACAAATTTGAAAACTCAATGTCTAAGTCTGACATTATCTATGTCTGAAGCCACTAATAAGATGAGTAATAAAATTAAGTTAGGACAATGCCCCTAGCCGCCCCAAAGTTGAATGTAAATACTATCTCTAGTGTCTCAACTCTAAATATACATAAAAAAAAATACACTCCAGCTAGTTCCTGGATCACGTGGGAACTCACCACTTCACTTCAATCTACTGGGAATGTAAGACTAAGTTAACCACAAGCGTCCAAATATTTGGTTGAACCTATATGTATGAAAGACGTGCAACGTAAGAAAGTATGTGATCAGCACATCTGAATATACTAAGCATGTGAAGGATTAGTAAAAATAATAGGCTAACACAATAACAAGGAAACTATTTATGCAATGCATGAACACAAGAGACTTACCTTAACCATCACTTGTTGACTCAAATAAGAAAATATATGTAATAAGAAAGAAATTAATTAAAAGTCTTCTTTTTTATAACTGACTCTTCTTTCTGACCGATTTCTGAACATACTGACTCACTGTAATGACCCTCATGGTCATATATGATAAATATGTGACGTTTTATATTTTAGAGTATTTCAGTAGTTGTCTTAAGTCATTTATGACTTGCTAGGACTGGTAGTTCGGATCCCTGACGACTCGGTTGAGAAATATCTCAAATTGCTTGTTTTAGAGCCTAAAACTAAGTACTCGTTGACCAAAATCAGCTTTCCTTCAAGGCGAGTTTGGAATTAAATTTCAACAGTTTTGTTAGCTCTGGAATGCCAAAGAAAGTCAAGATCGACCTTAAGCTTATGTTTCAAAGTTTTCGTTTGCAATTTATGTCAATTTGTGGGTTTTGGTTAATCTTAAGGCCTAAAGTAGAGCTTGAGTGGTATTTTTATATTCGGAGTGTTGAATCATAATTTTGATGCTTCCATCAACTCTAAAATGGTGATTTTATTCTAGTGGTACTGGACTTGTCGTTGCATTTTCGAGATGTTGGTGGGAATGGTTCAGCCAAATGGTTAACTTAGTCAATATTTTTTCAAAACAATCTTGGATTCTACTTTCGATTGTGCCATTGAATCTCGGATGTATTTTTTACTAAAACTACATATATGGTTTGTTGTTGTTGGACTCTATTTCAATTTCGTGTCTTCGTTTGAAAATTTTGTAGTTGCATAGTTTCTGCATTAAGCGTGATCGCTGGTAAAAAAAATTAATTAGCGTGATCGCACTAAAACAGCTTGAACGCGCCCAGTCACAGCCAGTTAAAACAGCATAAACTCGATTTTTAGGTCTATTTTTCAACCCTTTTCTCATTTCTCCTCTTGTTCTTGGGCGATTCTTTCTGGGAAATTCCATTAAAATTCGTAAAAAAGTTTTTGAAGATTTCCTACATCTTTTCCCTCTATTGGTAAGTCTTTTTCTCCGTTTTAATCCTTGAAAATTGCAGGTTTCCTCCATTAATGACCCTAATTGTGAAAACTCAAAATTCTTCAATTAATTCATTCATTATTGGATAAATTATTACCTCTTGAGTTTATTTCACTGCGTAGTATAGTTGCTTCATCGAATTTCCTCATTTAATTTAGTAAATCTTGAATCTTTGACCCCTTTTTAATCAAAACATTTTCTGGGTGTTTGAAGCCCTTCTCGCACTCGAATTGTGCTCAATTTTGGAGCACAAGTTCCTAATGACGTTGGAATCCTGTAGTAAAGTTTACTTTCAGTATTAGTGAGTGGCCCTGCAAGCTCGTTTTAGGCCTAATTTTTTGCCCAGCCTAAAATTTAGTATAAATTATACCGATAGGATTGTATAACATATAGAACACTTTGACGTAATTTTTAGATCATTTGGAGACTATTTGATATCAGTCGGAGTACTATTCGTAAACTTGCAGTACTTTATCATCGGACGACAGGAAGGCTCTGTGGGGCTATCTCTGGACTTATATAATAATTGTACTAAATAGCATTCGTGGGTGGTTAGCAAGGTCGTATAGTAACCTTGTATCGCTCTTTCGTCTGTTCCATGTTGATACTCAGATGTTGGCACCCGAGTGATTTGGGGGTCGTGGCTTAGAAACTGATTAGAGATACCTGTGGAAGGCATAGGATGTTGAGATTACATGATCATATGTTAATATGAATACTTGTTGATTTGTTGTGCATTCATGTCATGAGAGATATAGGCCTATGGCTCCGATGAGAGTGCATTGGAGCTAGGTCAGTATCGCCACCCGATTATTGAGCCATAACGGTTAGAGGAGGATTTTGATAACAAAGATGGATAATGACATAAATCAATAAATGGAAATATTCTAATAATAATATAAGTAATGATTTGTGACTGTTTTAGACTCGGCATTGTATCGAGCATCCGGTAATACTATTTTTACTTATTTTAGTCCAGGCTTCACATCCTGGCACCGAAAAATATCATTTTTTTCCTACTAAATAATGGTACTTAAGACCGATTCCATTCGGCAGTGAGTGCAGTTGTTGGGACTTGATTCCTTCTTCGTACGACAGTGAGTATAGCTTTTTGACACACGTGGTACTACTGGTTATGGACAGTGGAGGATACCCGATCTTTTGTGTATATTGGTGATACGGTATATATATACAAGTATTGTACACCTTGACTTTCCAAGAATGGCTTGATGATACTATTAATATAAGGAACGAAAAGCCAGACTTGAGACCTTTGAGGCTTTGTGATTTGGGATGTGAGGATTTGACGACGTTAGAAATTGTACGTGGTGACACACCTCCATGGATCGTGCCTCCGAGCTGCAGCTGACCTGAGGGGGGTATAGGAGTCAGGAGAGTGTTATACTGGAATATCTAGGTTAGCCTTCCATGGGTTCTGCCTCTTGGACCTACGGGTACCAGAGGAGATGCGTACACAGGGCTGGTTACTTCATGTGTGTATTTACTTTTCTGCACTTATTTTCTTTAGTGTACCCCTAGTAATATGTGGATTCCTACGGGTGAGCATGTGTATGTGTCCACTGCGTTTCTTTCTGGGGGACCTGTCAGCGTTTATTTTCTTTACTTTATTGTTCTGTTAATTAATGGCTACTTCATACTATGTGGGATTTTGTGCCTTACATTCTTGTTCAGTCATCTTCTTTTTTACTTGAAGTTTACCGGTATACCATCCATGTTATAGTCTTATCTTCTTTTGACTTCTGTTTTATTGTATTATTATTTACATATATTATACAAGGATTTTGGGTACGTTTTTATTCATTGCCTGAGATCCTTTTATGTGATTAGCTAGCGATACATGTCAATTTGTATTTGATTCCAATTTGAGTAGCTAGCTTCCCCTGTTGTACTACTTGCTTCCATGACCCCTTTATTGTATTCTATTATTTACTGCTTTTATAATTGTTATATGCCTAGTGGGGCCTCTAAGCCTACTGGGTACGAGTTACTTCAGCAGCTTGTACTCATACTACACTTGCACATATGCAGATCCGAGTACAAGTTCCCGACTGTAATCCCAGTCAGTTATTCGTGCAGTTTATATTTTCTTTAGAGGTTCAGGGTGATCTTGGCATTTGGCTTCTACCTGCTTCTGTTGGGATTGGATAGTTATATTTGATCTCCACGTAATTCAGAGACAGTTGTATTAGACATATTTTGGGTTTCTTGTTTCTGTACTTAGTGGTTTGTTTGACTCTGATATCGGGTTTTGGGATCTTATTGATTCTTAAACTTCCGTATTTTATTTATTTTCTAATTATTATACTTGTGTTTTCCTTAATTGATATAGTAGTCCTCTGCTTCGGCTTCGGACTACAGGGTTGATTCCCTTACTGGTATTATAGTAGGTGTCATCATGATCCGCGAGATCAGGTCGTGTCACTTACTGATACATGAATGACACTTAACTGAACTTTGGGAGATTCTATAACCGACATCCCTATAAGCCAGGCTATAAGGTCCAATATTCACCATACTGGTATATTTCCCTAAACCCTGCCAAACGTAAAGATTGTTGGCTGAATGCTAGTGGATCTAATTAGTACCATATACGATGCTCCTTAGGCCATGTTGAACTTTCTATCGCTGGAAACAACATGTTGGATAAAGGTTGGACTACCTATATCCTCTTGTTGCTAATATTACTCCCAAGATTGGCATATGCTAAACTAATATTCAATTTGCCTCAAATGGGTTGCTGAACTGCTAAACTTATTACCTGACTTTGCAATTTGCTACCTCCTTTTTAGGCTCATATTAGCTAACTGGATTTGTCATTTAGGCCTTTTAATCATCTCTTTAGGTGAAGATAACTCTAACTCAATCTTTAAGTTTTAAGCGATTTCTCAGTATGAACTTTCTTAAAACTGACCAAACCATGCTACAAGTTTGAACCCTACAACTGACAACCTGACCCTCAATGTTAACTGATTCTAACACCCAATTTATGAACAAGGTATTTAATTTCCATAATATGGATTATATTTATGCACTTGACTCGACCTTCAAGTAATTTATGCGAAATCATATTTCATCATGAACCCAACCACCCCAAGCTATACTATCATCTATATAAAAGTATAATGATGGAAATAATGATCAAGAATACATATCCTACAAAATTCTACACCCGAATAAGATATTTGGGATTTCACCCTAAAATCTCTATGTCATAACTTGAACAAGAATTTGGGGATTTTAGCACAATGTTTAAAAAAGAGACCTTGTTGAATTCCCACATACCTGAATTGGAGAGGATCTACGGAGAAATCTTAGGAGAAAGGATTCATAATGATCTCTTGATGAAAACCCTAGGCTTTGTTCTTGAGAGAAAACTTTAGAAAAATCTACTCTTGATTTTGATTATGAATAATGAATGATGAAAATAAGTATTTGGCATTTGATTTACCCTAAAACAAGGATAAA
>JBDJHY010000002.1:9983170-9995239 GCA_039654485.1 Withania somnifera
GTACATTTAATAGTTTAGAGAATATGTTTTATCAATCAGTTCAAAACATTTATCTCTACTCGGTCCAATTTAATATCTACAAAACGTACTAGCACGAGAAGTTAGAACTATACCATTCTCGTAATCAAGATAAATTATACTTAATCTCGTACTACAATCAATCTGATGGTTTGTGCAAATTCCCATCTACAATTGTGAACTAAAATTTTAACTTATAAGAACCAATGATTTAATCTTCTGTGTATAAGCTCAAATCTATACAGTAAATCATATACTATATAAGTTGAGGACAAATATATGACAAAATGATCTATATAATATAACACTTTATTGATTCGAATAAATAAACAATTATTCAATAAATAATACTATATCAAAATCGTATGATTAATAGTATACCCTAACAAGAGATGCCTTTGCTAAGATTGCACGATTTGGTTAATCAATTCAAATAGATAAATTATTATTCCCAAGGTCAATTTCTTGCAATCGATGGTCTAAACCAAGACATGGACATCTATGTGACTATAAAATCATCCTTTTAAGTAAAATGAGAAATATAAAGTTAAACTGTTTTACATAAGAAAGTATACCATTCTTTTAGTAGCAAAAAGTATACCATGTAAATTGGGTCTAAGAGAGTGGTTAATATCAACTAGCTGTGACTTTCTTCTTTCAAGAGAAATATTCCTTCAGTTGTGAGGCTAAAGTTTTTCATTTTCTGAATATGATCAAGGAATACAATGCAACAATTGATTTCTACTGGTCACCATTGTTAGTAGAATCCAATTGCGATGATCCGGTGGAGCACCGTGTCCGTGATCGAATTATCAGAATTGAGGCAATTGAAAAACATGCCAGGCATTGGATTGATACAGACATTCTCATCTTTGATTCTTTCACCTGGTGGCATGAGCAGGAAATGACACTTCTGTAAGTTTTTTCCACCAAAATAACTATTACTTTATATTTGGAATTAAGTTATATACAGGGACAGTGACATATGATGGTGTGAATATTTTGTGACTGTCTAATATTTCCATGGCAACTTTGCATAGATGGGGATCTTTTAACAGCTCTGATGCAATCTACAAGAAGGTTGGTTTGAAGCTGCGCCGTTATGAGATGGCCTTAAGAACATGGTCAGATTGGTTGGAATTTCAAATTGACCGGAAAAGGACAAGATTGTTCTTCATGAGCCTGTCTTCTTCTCACAAAAAGTACGACAATGATTATGATGTTTGTCCACATAAATCGAAGTTTTTGTACAAACAACGAAACAATAATCCTTTTCAATTTCTTTTGTTACATGTAGTGCTACAGATTGGGGTAAGGGGAATGATGAAAATTGCTATGGTGAAACAGAACCAATATCAAGAAAAGAGTATTGGGGGAGTGAAAGTGATACAAAGATGATGGAAATAGTAGAGGCCTCTGTAAATGGGCTGAAGAGAAGAGGACTAAACATACAATATCTCAACATAACACAACTCTCGGAGTATAGGAAAGACGCACATCCTTCAATTTACAAGAGGAATTGGGTTGCTCCAACAAAAGAACAATTATTAAATCCAAGAAAAAATGCAGATTGTGTACATTGGTGCCTTCCTGGTGTGCCTGATTTTTGGAATCAGGTTCTTTATGCCTATATCATGGATTCCTCAAGAGAATTAAAGGAATAGAGATTTATTATGGGAAAATGTTTCGACTCTTTTTCTTTTGTGCGTGTATAGAAGCCTTGAAATGTATGAAGTAGTTCAACAAGATTTACAATTAATTGTTATACAGGTTGAGAAGCAGTTGATGTTTCGGAATTTGGAAAGTGCTATCCACCTAAAAGAGTGAAATTATTAGACAATCCAACTGCCTCAAAAAGCTCCCAACTAGTCTTAAATAATTAACCTGCTCATTTCTAATCATATTCACAAATAAAAACCAGATGTACAATAAAAGAGGAATCCAAAATGGCTAGTGCTAATCGACTAGTATAGATATGAAGCTATGTATCATTGAAGCAATTTCCATTTTGGTCATTCCCCCTACATTCTTTTTTACTCACAAAGAAACTCCTTAATTGATTACTCATTCAGTCGGGTTATGTCCTTCCTTAATCGACATTTTGGTCACATAAGTGTCATATACAGCTAGAAGAATCGTCAATTGATTTCTAGTGGTCACCATTAATAGCCGAATCACATTATGATGGCAGGTAGGGAGTGTATGTTGATTGGGTTGGGTTAGAGTCGTTTTTTAATAAAAAAAAATTATTAAACTAATTATGTCAATTTATTAAATTTATAAATCAAATCAACATAAAGTCTACCTATCGGTTTGGATTTTAGGGTATTTTTAATTTTTTCGATTCTTTTGTTTCCCGGGTATTTTTACACTTACATTGTTAATAAAAATGTAATTGGGTTATACAAGTTTTGAAAATAATAAATTATTTAAAAAATCAAGAAACTACTAATAAATTAGAACAAATACTAACAAATTCAGATAATACAAAGTATCAATAATGCATTATTAACAACTAGGTAAACCCTCCCACTGTAACAGTCTGTGAACCTCACAGGAAATGTAAATCGCACTAGGCACGCCCTGTGCGGCAAGCTCCAGCCTAGAAGGCATTGGGAAAATCGAACCTGAGCAGTCCACATGAACTACCACCCTCCATACCAATTGAGTTGTGTCCTCAAGGACAAAATTAAAAAATATTTATAAAGTAAATTATAATTAATATTTATAGAAGAAGACTACCAATGTTTATAGAAGAAGATATCCATGACAACGATATTTGAGGCCATTGCAATTACTTGGATAAACTTCTTACAAATAAAATTGAATATAAAAATTGAGAATTTTTTTCTTTTGAAAAAAAAAATAGATAGAAAAAAGTTTTTATATGATAATCATAAAAAAATAAAAAAATAAAAAGTCCATGCTTGTTGTTATACAGATATGATTACTATCTGTTAAGCATTACTAATGCAGTGGTTGATTCTTCTTACTTAAAGAGTTTTTCTGTTAAGTCTAAAAAAAGGGTAAAGACAACAACACAAAAATTTCAAATGTCATGTAATAGATATATATTACTACAAAGTACAATATCCTAGCCTAGCAAAAGCAAAGTACAAGACAACTGTTAAATTGTTTGCTTGATATTACACAAATTTTAGTGTAGCATTAGAAAGTGGTTCTTAAAAGGACTTGCATGAGCAAAAATATACATTTTCAACCAAAAAGAAAGACATAGGGCATACCCTTGATTGGTCAGTTCATTTATATAAATTGATTAGGATGAAAATTTAAGATAATTAATCATCTAGTTAATTTAGTAACGGAAAAAAAAACCAAAATGTTTTTTAATTTAGGAATAATTATTGAAAACCTTGCAATGTTCTTTATTCTTTCTATAGTTTAACCAATAATTATAAAAACTGGCCAAGTATTATATTGACTTTACAAAAATTTAATAATGAAATAAACGTTAATCTATAAGTATTTTTTGTCCTCATTTTATATCTCATTCTAGCTTGAGTCCCGGTACTGTCAATATGACTTTTCATTAGTCAAAACGTTTTCACTTTATCATATTTGTTATATACTAGTTTTAAGTCCTACGTGTTAATAGATTAAATATTATACTTAAAAAAATTATATAATATAATAATAAATATTAAAATAGCTATAGCATTTATTTAAAAAACAAAATAACATTGTTACTTAAACTTAATTGATAATTTAAGTGTAGTAAATATTTAAATATTTTTTTATTTATTTTAAATATGCAATTTTAATTCATAATTTTCATTAGTTATATTACCTACCTGAGAAACTTATTTTTAGTTTTAAATATTTAAGAGACGATATGCAAAGATACTCTAAATAATAAATCAGAAAAATAAAGTACAATTTATATGCGCATAATAATATAATATAACTATTTGTAACAAATTAATAACAATAAAAAGGATAATGGTAAAACAAAAGAATGATAATATGAAGTTACTATGAAAGAAAATCGGTAATCATCTATCAAAAGGGTAACAACATGATAAAGTACTTGCATTTGTATGTGAATTTTACGACTATTAATACAAAGGGCCAAATAATAAAAATAAATTATATGTGATAATAATTAATCTCGAGATAAATATAACTCCACTTAATACATTATCATGTTGCTACATAATTCAATTGAAAGTAGTTGAACCAAACCAAAATGCCTAAAATAGTAGTTACACAATTAATAACTTACGTTTTCTTCACTTGAATTTTTTTTGTATATTGGTTCTTCACAAACATCCTAACATTGAAACTTGATATCCACAACCTATTTTGAACGCGAATAAATAAATTTTTAACTCAAATTTCATATATACAATATATGAAAAATTAAAATAAAAATCAAAAAAAAATTGAATTATTATTCTAATTTTAATCAAAACCATCCGTATTTTTTTAAAAAAATGAGTCAATAAAACTGATCAATTGTGGAAGGAAAATGTGTTTAATTTTATTATTATTTTATATTAATTTTTAAGAAATAAAATTATTATTAGATATTATTGTTTTAATTTTAGTGGAAACCATCGATATTTGCCTTTTTCCTCTCTTACTATATATTTTAGGACTTTTTTTTACCACAAGAAAAAAGAAAACACAACGACACTAGTTTTTGATATATTTTTGTCTCAGACACATATTTTAGTACTCTTTAATAAGGATTTTAATTAATTTTAAAGTCTTAAAATATAATAATAATAATAATAATAGTTAAATAATAATTATTTGAGAAAAATGGTTAATGACAATTTTATCTATTGAGAGTCTTTTAATGAAAGATAAAAAGTTTGATCAATATTTATAAGAATACGTGCTTTGCACGTGTGTCTCACATTGATCGCTAAAATTGTGTTTCACGTCAATTAAAAAAAATTATACACAAGTTAAATAAAACAATTAATAGTAATATATTAACAAAATAAATATTATATCTATTTACATTGTAAATAAATATTGTACTGATATGTTATTTTATCATAATATAAATTTAAAAATAAATATTTTAGATAATTTATCCTTTTGTGCATGTATCTATATTATTATTATTATTATTAAATATCAATATATTTATTTTCTTACCTTTAGATAACTTATAATTAATAGAGATAATGTAATAAATTTATTATTTTTAATTATTTTTTTTTAAATTGAGAAAGTAAAACAACATTGCGGTTCTATTTCTAACACTTATAAAAGTCTTATTAATTATAAATAATAATATAATAATTAGAAGAAAAATATAAAAGACTATTTTATCTATTGAGAAGTCTTTTAATAAAGGGAAAAAAAATTATTCAACATTTCTAAGGGACTTCACTCTCTTTTAATATTATATATAAATTTAATATTTCACAAAACAAAAGTTAGCTCTAAAAAATAGGTGTAAGAATAATGTTTAGATAAAGGGTATAATGGTCGTTCAATTTTTAAATAATACTTTTTCTATTTAACTTTTGACTTAGATTTTTTTAACTTTTAATAATTAATATAATATTTATGAAAATTGTAGATGCTCATAGATGATTTATCTAAAATATCAAATATGATAAGCTATTTTTTGGTATCTTAAAAAAATAACATTTTGAAAAATAACATATAATAAATTACTAATATGGGAGAACTAAGAGGAAGAGAGTCTTTTTCTTAAAAAAAAATTTACATTAAAATAACCTATTGGATTTTTTTCCTATTAGCGGGAAAACATTTCAAATTCCTCTTTCATTATAAAGCTTTACTGGTGCAGTATAGAGGATATAATAAAAAAAGTGACTTTTATACTTCCTAAATAGAAAAATAAAAATCTAGAGGAAAGTAAAAAGACAACAATAAGTGTTTTGGTAGATACGTGGAGCTTGCTGTTTCATTGATTTAATTTTTATTTACTTGATTTATTAATTATTTATCATAATATAAATTTTTTTAATATTATTACATTAATATTTAATAGAATATATAATATTTATTATAATGAATGTGTGTTTACATTTTTGTCGATAAGTGTTATAACATTATAAAGATATTTTTGTAATTTAACTTTTGACACGAAGGTTTTCAACTTTTAATATAATATGATATAATATGATGATGATGATTTTGATTTGACTCTTTTTGTTATATCAAATCAAACTAAAAATGGTTATTTTTTTTTTAAACTTCAAATCAACTAAATTATATCATGAATTGATTTTTTTTTTAATTTGACTTAGTCGATTCAGTTTGACTAGGTGATTTGACTTGTACTACCCTAATAATAGGAGTTCAAGCAATTAGATTTGGTTCAAATCAAAAAAATCGATTGACGGTTTCGATTGTTGAGTTTTTTCTGTTAGATTCAATTTGTATTTTTAAAATTTTAGTAATTTATTTGATTTGCTTTTTGAAAAAAAAAATGATTAACAGTAAAAAATCAATTTATTAACAACACAATATAAATATATACACTCAACTTGTTCATCACCTTTAATTTAGTGTAGCCTAACCCATGAACCCAATACTGCTATACTAGTTGGTACCTAGTGTCCCCAGTTCACATAAGAAATGTTAGTACTTTGTTTCCCCATCACATAATTGGATTTGTACTTTTAGTTTATGAAAACAAGATGTTGAAAATTAAAATAGTTGAGGTGATTCAATTCGTCTTAAAGGTAAAATTTTTTAAAAAGTTTCATTCAATTTTAAAAGAAAAAATTACCCAAAATCCAACTATAAAATCTATAATATCAAATTATCACAGAAGTTTGTAATAATATAAAAATCACATGTTTTTGGGTAAGGCCCATTTATCCACATATACTTCTCCTTAACCCTAACAAACTAATTGACACCACAAAAAATACTCCTCACATTTCCTCACGTCACACACAACAACACTCTCATATTCACATGAGCACCCATTACATCATCTTCTCGATTGGAATACAATTGATATAGAGGAAAAATTTTCACTCGACGTCATCTCCATTACTCAAAAATCTAGTGAATAAATATTAACCCTCACATCCATTAATACAGAAGTCTCCAATTTTCATTTTTGTTTTGACCAATATACACAGCAACCATTTTCTTTCACTACTAGATCACTCTTATCTGTTTTCCTTTAGTTCTTTTCATTAAGACCACCAAAAACTCTCTAAAAAACAACTTCACAAATCAGTATTTCGAATTCAATGGTGTGTAGGCAGTGGTGTGGCGAAGCTAGTAACAAAGGTGATGCGGCGGATAAACAAAGTAAACAATGGGTTCCGATGTAGTGTTGAGATGTTGTTTTTTATGAAGGTTTTCGTCGGAGCAATAGTTGACCAGAAAAGGAGAGTGGAGTGGTGAAATTTTATACAGATTCATCTATTTTTGAAGTGATCTCATCATTAAAGAGTTATCTTTTCAAGATACATTCAACAGACTGTTTATTAATTCAAAGTATCTTTGTGAAGATACTTTAGTTTTTAAAACTAACGTTTTTTTATAGTGGTGGTGTATGAAATAGGTTATTTTGCCTATGTCATGTTAAATGAATCTATAAAAACGTTTGTGGTACTATATAAAATAATTATAACAAAGATATATATATTTTATTGAAATTCTCGATGGATTAAATGTATCTACCAATAAAACTAAACATTTAAATATCACTAACATTGATGGAACAATATTAATCTTTTTTTCCAAATACCTCAATTTTGAATTATGTGGATGCATCTTAAAAAAGTATGAAATTGACAGTTTAACACCTTAAATATTAAACAAAGATACATACATGTTATTGAAAATCTCAATAGATTAAATGTACTTGTCAACAAAATTAAACACTGCAATATTATTAACATATATGCAACAATTTGTATATATGTTTTTTCAGATACTTCAATTTTGAAATATGTAGTTATATCTTTAAAAAGTATGAGATGGGCAGTTTACTAGTTAACAAAGATACATATATCTTAACAAAGATACACAAATCTTATAGTTTAGCAATAAAAAAAATGCAAGTGTACAATTATGAAGATGTATCTTAAGATATCACAACTTGGCAATAAACACAACAAATAAAATCTTGAAATTTTTATAATTATTGAAACATATTGATTTATGTACTTTACCCATTTTAAAAGCAAATGATGACAAAAAGACACCTAATATTTTAAGACCCAAACTGAAAAATCGAACCGAAATAAACCAAATTGAAATTATAAAAAATAAATTTATTTCAGTTCAATTTCAATTATTATTCTCAATCCAAAAATTAAAAAATCAAACCAAAATTTACAAAGCGAATTGAACCGTTATACAGGTCTTCATAAGACCTAGAATATAATTTCCCTAACTAGATTATGTTTTAGATCTTACTATCTAAGGAATTGACGATAGAACCAAATATTTCTCCTGAATATACATTCCGACTTGCCCACAATGTGGATGGTGAAAAAACTAGTAGCTAAGTTGTACTCAAAGGTCTCCATTCTCAATATCAGTCACCATAACGACATTACCCTTTTGTGCACATAATAGCTGCAAATTATATAAAAATATATTTCCATAGGAAAGAGAAAGGGAAAATGGTAGAAGGAGGAGTCTCTTATGAAAAATAAAGCCTTCAAAATTCACAGCAATCTTCTTCGAATTGGAATGATTCATTCACAAATTATCCCCACATAGGGGTTCCAGAAAGCAGCAGATATGTTTAATATTTGATAACATCTGCTTTATTTTTTTATTGTTTTTCATACTTATTGCTAGTACTTTGTTCAAAACCAAAAAAAATCGAGATCCAAAAGATATGCACATTGACAAGTCCAAAGAAAAAAGATCATTGAATCATAACTTATCTACAACAAACCTAATGTCAGCACTCAAGTAAGGTTTGGAGAGGTAATATATATACAACCTTAACCCGATTCTTTTCGATTGAACCTCGGTAACCCTCTTCCTCTAATGTAAACGAGCTCACACAGTATCTATAAAATCAAATATTATTGATGACCTTGTTTTAAACTGTTCTATCTTGTCTATTGATTTCCTTCATATGGACTACAATACTGTAGTAATATCTTGTCCCAAGATAAAAACATACATATATATACCTAAAGGTAAAAATGGCCCCTCGTATGGGTACAAGTCTACAAGAGGTTTGTTTTCACATTGCTTTTTCCTACAACCTGTCCAAACCAATGTACATTTTTCTTTGTATGTAGCAATATTTATATAAATAAAGCTAAATAATTCAGTCATTAATAACAATACACATATAATAATATATTATATATTATTTATGTCATCTATACCTTTATTTATTAGATATTAGATTTTAATTAACATAAAGAAATCAGCATAATTTGAGTTAGGCCTGACACTTTAACAATGCTTTAGTTCTCTTTCTGATCACCTTCTAGTAGCGTTCCTAGTTTACGTTGACTTATATACAAAAGTTAATGTTCCTTTCACTAGATATTTAGCTTTAGCTTTCCACATCTTTCTTGCCTTAAAAAACATAAAGTGATTGAACAGCTGAACTATTGTGGTTTTCAGCTAATGTTTTTGTTACTTTTGACAACTACATCCTTTAATATTTTTGCCTAATACATATTATTTCTTGTATAAATTATTTTTTGATAATTTTTTTATTCATCTAAAGTTAGCAAATTCTTTCAGAAAATCTGATCAGATAGCATCTTGCTCTTCAACAACGTGAAGGTAAACTGATGCACTAGTTTCTTTCAGTTCATTTATTTTCCAATATGTGCTATTTTTTTCTGTATAATATGTCTGTGTGTATAAACATATTTTAAGGAGAATTCACTTCAACTCATATTTTAGGTAAAGTTATGACTGTTTTGGGCTTCAACGGGTCCTATCTTTCATCCTATCCTTTTTTATGCATATTTTAATGAGTGATATAGTAGGCAAAATATGAGTCATTTTAACCACAACATACTAGATCTTGCTGTTTTGATAACCTAACAAATAAATTTGGCATAATTAACTGCCACAAATTGAGAGCAAGTGAAATAAATAACTGACCCAAAGCAAAATCATGACAATGGATTCGGAAGCTATATCTGAGAGAACATCTAAGAAACTATTTGCTAGGGGCTATCTATGTCATAGCTGGTTGGAAAGAAGGTTTTAGATATCGTCCCCTCCCCGCAGCATGTATAAGATTTTCTTTTTGTTATCTATGTCATGCTTTTGGATTTTTCAAATCTTTTTTCTAGAGGATAAAAAAGGGATATAGGGGAGAAGTGAAAAGAGGAATTAGTGGTATAATACTGTTTTTTATTAGTAGCGGAGAGCCAGATACTTTTATCCTTTTCTGAATTAAAATTAGTAGTGGAGATTTTACAGTATAGGAAAAGAGTATAGTTTGATTATTTCATGGGATTAATTGGCAGACCATTCTTATGATATTATTATAATAAAAATAATTTAATTTAATAATATTTTTTTTCCTAATTTTTTGGCCAAGTAACATTCGATTTTATACACAAAGATGAAGAATCATATGTCATATAAACTTTAATTGATATGTCAAATTAAAATTTGGGCTGATTGATAGCATTTGTTTAAATATAATTAAGCTTTTACTTTCGTAATTTCTTTTCTTTTTCTCCTTCAATATCCTTTTAGACCTATCCTTAATAAGAAGACAAATAAAATGAAACGAATTGGTATGGTAAGAATTAAGTATTATGACTATAAAATGTAAACATCTTATTTTCATACTACTTTCGTTGATGTAAAAATTTATCAAAAAAAATTCAGTTCTTCACAGTAGATTTTTATTAAAATGTTAATATTTATTGGAACCTTGAGAATATTGTTTCATTTATATCGTTTGCCTTTATAATGTAATTTTCCATCTTCCAGCACCTTAAGGTTAAAGACTCAAATGTTCTCTTTTTTTTATTGCCTTTGATTGGTTAGAACCATAGTGATTGAGGTATTTTTAATCCTCAAAGAAAAAGTATGGGATCTGAACATGGGATTCGAGGAAAAACCAAAAACTTTAAAAAGAAAGATGGAAGTGTAGATCAATCGAAGGAAGGATACCACAACTGAAGTAAAAGTTGCACAACTCCATTCAAGTAAAAATGAAAGACTGAGGTTGAAAATTGGTAAAGTATTGTAGAAAAGCTAGACCATGAGCTTAAATTATTTGAGCAAGAGGTGTAACAGAGTTTCAACCATTCAAGTATAGGGTTTTCAAATCGTACTGATAAAATTCATAAAAAAAAGTGAAACATCTCATAGACCAAGGTAAATTTTCTAAGGGGATTCTGCTCAATGTAAATAAAGAAAAAGGGTAACCTTTGGTAACAACAAACTTGAAAGGAGAAAAAGTTGACCAGAGCCTATAGAAGATGCTACTGTACTTGAGTGAATTTTCTAGCGTTGACATTTATGGCATGGGTGTGTGGGTAAAACCCTCTTGCAAAATGCATATCCATAACCATCTTCTCAAAGAATCGAGGTTCTAAGATCATGTTTACTGGGTCACTGTTTCACAAGATTTTAGTATTACTAAACTGCAAAATGACATTGCCAAAGCTCTAGATCTAGATCTTTCAACTGAGGGTGACGATAAGAGGAGGCAACCAAATTATATAAAAATTTAATCAGGATAAAAAGTTGTGTGATCATATTGGATGATTTAGGGACCATTTTCGATGTAAAGAAGGAGAGAATTTAATTGGAAATTAGTGGAGGTAAGCTGATCATAACTAGTCGATCAGTTGAGGTATGCGACAGGATTGGATGCTAAAAGAAAGTATAAGCTTAAAATCTTTCAAAGACTGAATCTTGGGGAATTATTTGTGGAGACACTTGGCATGATAGAGATCTCCCATTGAAAATAAAAGAAATAGCAAAAAAAAAAGATAAATAAATGTGATGGATAGCGACTGGGAGTAATTACTATGGCTGCAAGTATGAGAGGAGTTAACGATGTTTTTGAGTGGAGGGACGCATTTGAAGAATTCAGAGACTCTTGTATGCAAATGGAGAATA
>JBDJHY010000002.1:9996794-10014430 GCA_039654485.1 Withania somnifera
AGAAACTATAAATAATCGTTTAATACCAACTCTATGCCCTGCACAGGTATCTCTAGACAACTCCTAAGTCACAGGCACCATATAAATACGGGTGCCAAAATGTATCGAACATGTAAATGCATGAAGGAACTATATAAGGTTATTACAACAACCTAGATACCCAATCCACGGATGCTATTTAGTACAATTATTAAAGTTATAATCCCAGAGATAGTCCCACGGAGCCTACCTATTGTCCGACTATAAATCGTTGCAAGCTCACGAATATTACTCCGACTAATATCAAATGATCTCCAATTGCTCTGAAACTTGTCAAATAATATTCCACATATCAATACGAGTTAAAATATATAAATTATGCTAAGTTTCGGACTGAGCCTAAAATCTGTCCTAGAATAAGTCTGCAGGGTCCGCTTATCAAAACTAAAAATAAACTTCTCCATGAAGTTTCCAATGTTACTAGGAACCCGTGCTCCAAAATTGAGCACAATTCGAGTGCAAAAATGGCTCCAAAATAACTCTAACAGATTTGACTATAACAGGATCAAAGATGCAATCTTTATGGGTTTAAACAATGGAATTCAGTGAATTAACTATATTGCGCGACAAAATATACTCGAGGAACGAAGATTTATGCAATAATATTCGAATTATAATATGTGTTCATCAACTTCACCACTTGGGGGCATTAATGAAGTAAATTACAAATTTCAAGAATTAAAACGAACAAGAAACTTACCCAAATCGCGTAAAAATCGAAGGGCAACACTTGGGGATTTTTCTCAGCCTTGAATTGATGTTTGTAATGGGATTTTCGCATAGGAACTAGGTAAAACGTAAAAGTTTTTTGTTGAAATAAGAACTAAAGGTCGTACAAGAATTTTATAAACTGATAGGAATTAATGCAACGTGATCGCACATAAAGGGTTGCGATCGCGTAGTGTTAATGGGAATCACGGTCACATAACTATGCTATGTGATCGCCTAGAGCAACTAGGTAAGGATTCATCCTGATCGCGTGAAGAGACTTCGCGATCGCGAAATGTACTGAATTAATGAATCACGATCACGTGAAGTTTCCCGGCGATCACGAAGAGGGAGTCACCTGCACCAGTTACAGGTTTTGACAGAAAAATTAAAAAGAAGAAAATACTCTAAATCACCTCTCGAAATGCGCTCGGAGTCCATTTTTTGCAAATAAACTATGCACGCACACCCGAAACAACATTACGGACTCAACGACATAGTCAAAATCATATTTTGAGGTCGTTTTGAGAAAATATTGACCAGGTCAATCCGTAGGCTTAACAATGTAAAATTCCCACAATACCTCAAAAATACAACGACAAGTCCGGAAAACAAACCAGCACCTACACTAGCCTAAAATCACCATTTCGAAGCTGATGGAAGCGTTAAAATTTTGATCCAATACTCTAAAACACCAAAATACCATTCAAGCTCCAAATTAGGGCTTAAACTTAACTAAAATTCATAAATAAGCATAAATTACAAATAAAAACTCTGAAACACAAACTTAAGGTCAAACTTGACTTTGTTTGGCATTTTGGAGCTAAAGAAACTGTCAAAATTTAATTCCGAGATCATCTTGAAGGAAAGTTGACTTTGGTTAATGAATACTTAGTTTTTAGTCTCTAAAACAGGCAAATTGAGATATTTCTCAACTGAACGACCAGGGATCCAAACTAACGGTCGCAACAAGTCATAAATGACTTGGGGCAGCTACTGAAATACTCTAGAATGTAAAATATTGTGTATTTATCATAAATTACCGGAGATTCATTCTATGATACAACTGAAAAACGTGCTTGCTTCGCTTTCCACCATTCTAGCGGGTTGAATTGCGTGCTAATTTCCTCGGGGGACTACAACAAATAAAGATTTAGTTTATTACCGACTCCTCTTCTTGAGATAGACAATATTTTACTAAAAACTCTTGTATTAGTAAAATCAGGCATAATATGTATCGGCTTTTTGGAAGATGATAACTCTACAAAATTAGAAGGTTCATTAGACTAGTTAGTAGGTGTAGCATTATCAACTATAGTTGTGTAGTGTTGATATAAAGATTGCAAATGTTCATTCACGTTATTTGTAGCCTCAAATAAATGTGGTTCTTCGTCTTGTCCAATTTCTAAAGTATAAGTCATTGTACAACATTCACCCATTGTTGCTCGTTGTATAGAAGGATTTAACACAACACCAATTAAGTAAATAAGGGGAATTGAAAAATATTTTTTAAAATTTTTTCAAACATTGCACCAATGGCATCTTTGAAAAACGTCTTTATTCTTATATTCAGAAAGTAAGAGAGGTATTTCAGCAATATAAAACAGAGTACAACAAATAGTGGGATAATATTGAGCTGAAAATACTTCTATATCATTGTAAAAAGTTTCTAAAAATACCTCTACTTCCCTAATTAGGTTCCAATCAAGGCCTGTAACATATGGTAAGACGATTGACAAAATTGATTAAAGGAAGCAATAATGGGTTTCCTATATATGTAGTAATTTTTTTAAAAATAAATATGTTGAACTCCACCTAGTTTTATTTCTTCGGGTATTAATTTAGGTTGCAACTTAAAATGTGCACATTTTAGTTTAAATTCTTTAAGCCTAATTCTTCTATTGTCACCTTGAATAAACCCTACTACAAGTCTTAATTTTTCAAGAATAGGTTCAGAAAAGGCAAGATCATCCTTAACAATTAATTATAAATATGACACGCACACCTAATATGAAAAATATCTTTTAGTGGTGGGGAAAGTGATATTTTTAACATTTCAATGGCGACGGTGTTATTAGATGCATTATCGAAAGCTAAGCATAAACTTTTACTAGTTAGATTATAATAATTAGCAACTTTAGTAATTATGTCTGCTATAAATTTAGCGTCATGCCTACGATTTTTATTATACAAAAAGCTAAAATTCATTTTTTAATTATAAAATTACTATTTATCCAGTTACATGTAACGGTTAAATAATTATTTCTACTAACAGCAAGACCATGATCGGATGTTAAAGAAACTCTATAAGGAAGATTAAGAAATAGAGTATGTAAATAAAATGCATATTGTCCATGTAGCCTAAAAAATCTGACCTACATGTACTCCTAGGATGCCCACAAATATTGATTTATAAATTCTCTGTATATATAAAATAAATGCTTCAAAAAAAGCAAAAGTGAAAAGCAAATGACCTACAACTATCATTTTGGCTATTTCTAGATGAAAGTTTATATTAATTTACCCGTTTGTGGATTTATTGTACAATGGGCCGGGCCGGCTCCCCTAATACCAGTTGCTTTGGCCTATTCTATGCTATGCTTAGTTCTAAATTGTCTAGTCAATGTACTCGTCCCTCTTGCATTACCCTCCCCCCTTATGCGTAAATACTTTCTTACAGATAATACATTTAACGGTTTCAGTTTCTAGTATATCTTCAAAAACTTTCCATACAACACTAATTTTTTTAGGAAGTCTAGCAGTAAAATTAACAGATTGAGGGGACGGGGCGTTGAGATTTTGATTATCATCATCATCATTATTCTCATTATCATTATCATCATCATTATAATTAAACTCGTCAAGATTAATACTAGCATTTGTTCTAATTCATTGTCTTCTTCTATTCCGTAATTTTCTTGGAACTCCACATAATTAAAATTATTAGCACTCACCCCCCCCCCCCAAGCCATATTCATTATTCTTGTTCATGTTCACTAACAATACTAGGTGGAGCAACAGGCATACGATTATAATTTCTACTACTACCGAAACCTCTAGAGAAAGCAGAACCTACGTTTTTATTACTCGGACTACTTCAGGGGCACAAATTTTTAATACTTTTACCCATTTTCCTTAGTCTATTCATATTAAAAATTAAAATTTTAAAATTTAAAAGCACATCAATAATATAATTGTAAATAATAAACAAGTTTAAGAGCTCAAAAAATAAAAGTAAGAGATGAAACGATTATACCAAATTGTCGATATCAATTAAACACTTGAAAGTTAAAAACTTCCACTTGATTTATTCATAATAAATTTGATTGTGGTTTATTCATATGCTCTTTAAATAACTTTGCTATGAGTTATACCAACTTTCTTGTTTGACACTCAAAATTCCACTTAATCCAATTGTTAGGATTTTGAGTGTCAAACAAGAAAGTTGGTATAAATCTTGTTTGACACTCAAAATCCTAACAATCTTGTAAAGTTGGAAATGGAAATAATTTATTATGAATCAGCAAAATTGAATTGATAAAAGAATACAATTAAATCTCTCTATAGCAGCAATGTTTGTTTGAAAGTTTCATGGCTACTGTAGTGAGGAATGATATTTGACGTTAGATCTCATTTACTATAAGAAACGGTACAAAATTTGCAAGAGTTTGAATGTAAAAAAATAAATATCAATAGTCTTTTCCTTGTCATGTTATGAGCATAACTGATGGACACCATATAAATACATGTTTTCCCTTTTAATTCTTTGTATTTGAAATTTAATACTATGTATATAACATTGCTGATGATTATCATATAACATTATTAAAGAGAAAACACTGTGAGATTAACGAAGATTGTAGTTCTAAAATTTTTAAATAATGTCGCTGAACCTTGATCGATTACCATTTAAATGTTCTACAAAATTTTTCAGCTTAAGAAAGTTTCACATTAATTGCCCCATTTTTAGGTTTTCTATCAACACGATGCAGCTCCTCTCCAGTACAACTATGGTCCAGGTTATCAAGTACACAGTTAATCTCATTACATCTGTGGGATAGATTAACATGATCATGAAACAATAAGTAGTATTAAATTGAAATTAAAAAAATTTGAATCAAGTAACATTTTATTGGACCATAAAAAAAACATGACAAACAAAAAGGATGAAAAACAAGGTACTAGATTTGATTAAATATTTTATATATTTTTTTTATCAGTTGAAATTGAAGATCGAATTGTGTTTGATTATATTATTTGTAAAAATATATGTAAAATAATCTTCATGCTTGAATATAATTAAATTTAGATTTAGAAGCTAAAGTTAATTGGTTATAAAGTTTTCCAAATTTGAAATGTAACTTGAAGTTGGATTTGTAATTCATGTCAAATACTGATTTTTGAATAAAATTATTCGGAAACCAAAAAGAATAATTTATATGGCAAAAACGACCAATTTCTTTTGTCCAGTTATAATATAATAACAAATAACACCACGGATGAGAACTTATGATTAAGATTACAAGATTCTTGCCTACAATTATGCTGCCAACAAGATAGAATGGCCTTTATTAACCATGGTTTAGGGAGTTGTCTTAGTTAAATAAATGTGTGTAGACCCTTAGATCCAAAAATGGACAGAATAGTGCACCTGCTGAACTTGATAATAGCTGTATTGGAGAGGAGCTGCTTCCCTATCAACATATCATGAAAAATAATAAAATATTGCTTGACAAAACATATAATACTTTGCTAGAAGCCTTCCAAATCAACCAATAAGTTAATTTTCTTTTCACTTTTCAATGATTAACGTTATCTTTTCTTAGTTACTATAAATCTCGCATGTCAAATAATTGAACTTTTACTATCCTCTTACGTGTGTTTCATAAATGTGATTATTCCATTTTTTTTGTGTGCCTATATGATAGCAAAAGATTGCTTCCTTAATTTCTTGCATTCATGACACCAATTTTTTTTGTTATTTTAAAGACCTCTTGAAGAATAGTAAAAGTAGTAATAATTTGTTGGGAGAGTGCAGTAATGAACTAACAATATTTTAATTTTGCAGAAATTATTTTTTTGCTTTGCTAAGAGAAAATATTGAACTTCTAGACGCAAAATATCATTCTGTTTTGAGATGTCGCTCAAACAATTTTTTCATCTTCAATTCTTTATATATAAAAAATTAAAGTTGAACTGATGGATATAAAACTAAAAACAAACATTAATTTAAAAATAATGTGTATCCAACTACATTTACTATATATATATATATGTATATATTAAAGTCAATAATCTATCACAAGGGTAGTAGTGGTACGGTAGTACTTACAAAAGGGAGAGATATGATGGCACTAGTACATGTCAAGAAGTACGTGGATGCTCAGCATTAACTTATACTTTCTGCTGGAATCAGCAATTAGACATATTCGAAAAAAAATCAGAACGTAGATATAAAATAGAACACATCCATTTTGATTCCTTCAACTCTAATTAGTCTTGACTTTGCCTCAAGCTACACATACATGTGGTGTTTAAAATTTTGGATTCGCATCTGATGCATATTTGTCTCTACTGCTCCATTGACGTCTCATTCTTGGAGAAGCTGCCACTACCGAATTCTTCACACAACATGGCTTGGGTTTTATCCTCCATGGAATAAACATGTCAAACCCACATGATGCTGCCTTTGGAGAAAAATTACCTGGTCTTCCATTTTGTTCATCGTTTAGTAGTTTCTTCCTATTGTTTTCCAAGGCAGATGAAATAGCTAGTTCCTTTGCATCTTTAAGAAATCTCTGTATAATGAAATTTGGTACTGCTGGCTTATTGGTGCTCCACTCGTAAGAGTCCTCAACAAGCTCCATATTTGTCCAAGTATTTGATCTTCTATGTTCTGTTTCATTAATCATGTCTGTTGACTCCCCAAGCGAAAAAACATCAAGAGCATCTGAGAAAACATCATGGTTGTCAACATTCCTAACATCTTCATAATTGTCATGACCATCATTGTCGATATTGCCATCGTAGACCTCATCGTAGGATTTAGTAGTAGTACTTGTAGCTAACTCTTTTCTTGTGTGCCACATACATGGTGGCAATTTCGGACGTGGAACAATTTCAATGTTTGTCACCCCCATTTCCTTTGGTTTTCCGGGGCTTTGCTCCCAAGAAAATGGCACTCTGTTAAAAATATCTAACGAAAGTTGAGGTGGGATGTTGGAGCAAGACATTGATTTTTCACTAGAACGTCTAGTTGACAAGAGAGGAGCACTGAAATCTAATTTTCTTGTGCATTTTTCTTTTTTCTCTTCTTCTCCTTCTAGTTGTTTTTCCATGTAGGTTAGGATTTCAAGATATTGGATCTATAACAATGGAGATAAAGCTTGAGAAAATAAGAAAGTTGAACACTTGTGTGGTTATTTGTGTGAGTAAGGTTATAAAGTTTAGTAGTTGCAGGTAGTCATAATTACCAATAGTTGGAACTATGGGCTTCTCGTGGAGTTCAGCTAAAAAAGTGCAACTTTTATTTGGTCACGTCACAGGTTACTCAAGATGAGAAACATTTTTATGCTGCATGGTTTCTTACTGTACTTTTGTGCTAGAACCAGAATATCTTGCAGTAGATAATTACCAATGTTTTGTTTCATCAAAGGAAGTTGTAGATATAGGCAGATGTAGCATTTTCTGTACAAGTTTAACCGAACCCAGCAGTTTTTGTACAAAAATAAATATGTCAAAATTAATAAAATGTCTACAAATATTAGATTCCGAACCAATAATTTTGAAGGCTTAAAAGTTCACTGCTCAGATTTTAGAGGTCAAGCACATCAAATTTAATCGTGGATCCACCTATGACCATGTATCCAATCCTAATCATAGCAACATTTCTATGAAAAATATAGGACTTCTTCTTTTCGGCAGTAATTTCCCTCACATTGTTACCTCGTAAATGTCTTGCAGCTCCTTGCACTAGTTAACCATTTAAAACAAAAAACTCTTTGCACTAGCTCCCCAAAATTATCCTTTGTTTTGTATCTAAAATCTGATCACGAGAAGTAGGCGACTCGTTATAGCATTTGACTGTTTCATTAATCATGGTAATTTATCTTTTAGGTGTCTTGATTGTGTAATTAGAACTTAAACTCATCCAAAATTTATAGCAACGCTGCATATAAGTTATCTAATTTTCACTTGAATCCTTTTCACATCGTAAGCCCACAGAGAAGATTCGCATAAGCACAAATGAAAATCAGAATTTTGACTCCCATGTGAATCGAAAAAGTAAAATCAAATAAAGCTCGAGAGTGAAGCTTGCATACTTTAAAAAGCGTAGCAGAATTTTAGAAAACTCTCCGCTCATAAAGAAGTCTCAACAAAGTTTAGAATTCATTGCAAACAGCAGTTTTGATGTCAAATCCCGTTTAATTCTGAAGATACATACGTTATAGAACTCTATATTTGCAGTAGGGCAAATCAAGTATCTGGAGAACTCTGCTCTATGAAATTTCACAAATATTTCACTATGGTTGACCGAAAAAGTTATGTATAGTTGCTTCACCGATTCTCTTCTAAGTAGCACTATCCATTCTGAGAGTTTGCTTTCTAATTTCTTGCTCTTTGTTGCTATTGGGCATGCATAATGGCCATTGCAGATCTAGTTTAAATTTCTCTCTGACATTAAAAATTTTGAGCTACATACATGATTATATATTGGCCCTGTGTGAACATGAAAAATTTAGGCACCCACTTCCAATCTACAATCATGAAGAAGCAGCTTAATACAGATCTCTGGCTCCTTCACGTTGGTAGTTGTTCTTTAGCTCGTTGCTGTACTTTCTGATAGAGATCAAGTGTATCTGCATGGTTGGAGTCAAGACACAGGGCTGCCTCACAATCTCGAATCGCAGATGTGAGGTCACCCATCGAGTCATGAAACGCTGCTCGAAGATGGAGCAGCTGTAAGTCCGGCTTGAAAGAAATGACTTTTGTTAGCTCTGCTATGGCCTCGGCTTCCTTGTGGTCATCCATCAGAACTGAACATACATTTTGCAGTGTTACTTTCTCATTCAAAAACTTGTATCACAGTACATTAATACACATCAAGACAAGAAGTCTCTGCTATTCACGAGATAAAAAGTGGGGGTGGGAGAGCCAGGCACAACGCATCGGGCTGGGCTTTTCCCAGAGCAAAATATTTCAGGTCATGTACTAATCCACGTTGCATGGCCTAGAGTTTAGGTGTTTGCAAACATTGTACAGTCTGATAGAATAATACCGAGAAGAAAAGAGGAACTGATTCTAAACTTCCTAACCTCAGACAAGTTAACCTAGGAAATGTGATTCTATACTGCACTCTCCATTCCTCTGACCAGATGAAGTTGCAGTCTTAAGGCCATTGAACACCAAAATCTTAGAGAAAGATACATGCATAAAGGTCCAACTTGCTAAGAATGATATTCACCAATCACCCAAAATATTCCACCAACAAAATAAAAAAGTTCGCTGAGAAATCAAATTCCCATATACAGATGCCAAAGAAGAAAAGGAAAAAAGGGGACCATTTTAAGACATCAGTCAGATGTCGATCCTAGGGACTGTAAATTCCAATAGCTCCTCCAGTGAGAAACAGACAGACGAAATCGATGCTGTATATCCTTATGAAAGTAACTACTCAATCGAATTACAAGTTTAGGACTTCACAAGCACAAGTACAATTTACCCAGTTTCTGAAATCAAGGGGCACAAAAGAAGAGAGGTTCAGCTAATTTTCTTTGCACAATTTTACCATTAGATCAGCTAAACTGCAGAGCCACTTTATACCTTATTGCCGTTATGCAGTTTTAAACTTTAACATTCACATGACAGTAGTTTACAAACAAAATCAAGTTATAAATGCTTGGAAGCAATGTGAGTCCTCAAATTGGAAGACATTCTTTCCAAGAAAAATCTTCTACCATATTGGTCTCAAGTTAGAAATTTAAATACAAGTAAAAATGCCACGATTCACTAATTTCCTGGAATAACTTTTCAACTTTCACCACTTATGTCCACTCTCTGGGCATTATCATGTGAATCCGAAAGAACAATCAAATAATGCCCATACAGTCATGAGCATACATGATGCTAAAACATGTTTAGTTTACCATTGGATGAGCTGTCCATCATTATAAACATGAAGAAATACAGGACTCATGTGGGCTTTGGTGAAACATTCTTTTCACATTTGCACTACCAACCTATAGCTTACAAAAAGAGAATCTTATAATCAGCAGGAAAAACCGATTTCCCGCTGCTACATGTAATAAAGAAATCAGAAACCTGACAGAACACAATGATTACTTGGTATTAAAATAAGATAGTACAAGAATAAGCCAAGGGTACTTACCAGCTGCCTTGTATCTGTATGGATATGTCCGTAGGGGATCTAATTTTGTCGCCATACTAAGATCACTTTTTGCCATTTCACGGTCACAGTATTCAGACCGCTTCTCATAAGCAGATGCATTATATTTTGCTTTCTCAATCAACTTTGTCATCTCATCATAAGCTAATTTTCTCTGATCTTTTAGATGGTAAACACGTGCCAGACCCTGATGGGCTCGTGTATGCTTAATATTCAGTGCATTAGTGTAGCAATCAATTGCATTATCAAACTTATCAACATCTACATAGACACTCGCCAGATTACTGAGAGCCTGCAGTGCAATGTAGCTTTCAAGTAAATCTTTTGGTTCCTAGAATTCGTGAATTAGTATCGGATTGAGAGGAAAACCCACCTGGCCTTTCCGAAGACCATCTGAAGGGCACCTAAGAGCTTCCTCAAGCAGTTGTATAACATACAATGAGGAGTCAGAATCAGGACTTGTTTCCGATAAGACATATGCTTTCAGGAAAAAAGCTTCAAACGATCTCTGGATGGACAGAGATTCTTCAGCTTTAGCAATTGCTTCTTCTCGATAACCTGTGTCATATAATATCCATCCTTCATAGACTAGCCTTTCATGCTCAGAGGTAGCTTGGTTTCTTGCTTCTCTCAAGCTACGCATTGCTGCCTTGTGGCTATTTAATCTACAAACAAGTGCAGGTCAGTCCCAAGGAGCACAGAAAAAACAACTCCATACACCTCCCAGATATTCACATTCACCTTCTCAAGCATGAGAAAGCAAGTAGCATATGCAAGTTCTTGTTGGGTGCTAAGTGCACAGTGAACCAAAATGTCTGCTGTCTCAGTCAATTTTATATGACAAAAGGAGGTAAGGATCTAACTTATACAATCATTCTTAGATTTTCATATTCCCAGACAAAAATATCTCATGGAAAAAAGTAGATAGTATAAAGTAATATAGTTAATATATGGTTACATACCAGTAGAGCTTAAAATTCTTTAAAGCGGCTGAAAGGGAACAGACAGCACATAAAGATGAATATACCAAATATTATTATAGTGAAACTAAACTTTGTGCATACCGCAAAAGCAGGAGAGATTGCCTGAACCTTAGGAGACTCTTCCCTGGATCATTAGCTAGCATATGGTGGACAACAGCTAGAGAGCCAATATCATCTACGGAGGACCATCGGTCATATAGTTGCATCCAGCAGTCAGCCTGACTGGACGGTTGAACTTTATGACTTAGAAGCTCCACCAAGTGTTCACCTTGCAACTTCCCATGGAACATCATGTAATGGGGATCTAAAGTCAAGAGTGCCCTGACATCCCTTAAAGCTCCTTCATAGTCCTCGAGGGAAATTAAAAACCAAGCACGAAGCTCAAGGCAGTCAGGAGAAATCTTAAAGCCAAGTAATTTGTTGATCTCAGAAATAGCGGGTCCAAGTCTATTTTCCTCAGCCTTTGAAACAGCTCTGTACTTGTATGGATAAGAAAGAGTCGGATCCAGTTCACTAGCAGTACTCAAGTCCATCGTCATTTCTTTTCCTTGACAATACATGGATCGCTCCTGATACATCCACCCAGAAGGTGTATAATCAGAGATGAGGGAGTTCATCAACTTATATGCCTTGTACATATGACCACGCTTGTATTTGGATCTGGCAATGCCTACTAAGGAATAAACATGACCAGCGTCAACAGCTGCCTCAAACCATTTCTGCGCATCCTTGTACTCTTTTCTTTCAAGCATCACACAACCTAATTGGTGAAATGCTAGTTGCTTCTGCCAGCCTTCACTTGCACATTCTCCCATCCTTTCCAACAGCATTACAGTTGTGTTCGATTTCAGGTCATCCTCCATAGCTGCTTGGCTCAGAAAATAGTAGAGCAAAAAAGAAGCATGTCCTGCGTAAGATAATCGGTCCTTGCCTTCTGAACTGCAGAAGACCCTTGCCACATATGGATTGTGCAGTGAATTTGGAAGTTCCCTTAAAAATACCTGCAAACATGCTGCCACTAGAAGATATGCATTCTCCTCCAGCCCATATTCAAAAAGCAACATAGCACTATCCATGTCAAAGACCAAAGATGCTAAATACGCATCACAAACAGACTTCATCTCATCACAACAGAACTTGTTGGCTAAAGACAGGAGCTCTAGGACAATGTCTGGACTAAAAGAGTCCACACTTTTTGTTCTGCTAAAAACCTCAGCAGCTTTCATCCCCTTTGCAGAAATCCCATTTTTTGAAAAATTTATTTTCTCCCTTCGCGAGTCCATGAAGCTTCCATACAGCAGGACTTCAAATGGCCTAGAAAGTGATGCTATGTTAAACCTCCTACACCTGATTTCGTCATCCCCAATGCAAAATGACATGTCAAAATCCTCCTCCTCATTGCCACGACTTGATGAAGTCGAGCATTCTTCATCCATGTAAATTTCAGTATCCTCACCCCGGTGGCACATACAAGGATCAATAGCTGATTCAGGATTATACCCTGCCACCAAGGCGCTCCCAGGGCATTCCATGCTTCGGCCACAACAACCCATGGCTGATACACCAATCAATTCGTCCTCCCTTCGCTCAAACCTCAACCAGGCAGAAAGAAAAACTTTGGTATGCACATCTACAGCGTGTAGCCTAGCTGACATAAGGCACCTCCTAAACAATTTAGGATCCGGAAAGCCCCTAAATATGGCACATTGCTCAAGAAACAATCTTGACTTGTCAAACTGAGCACAACTCTCCATCCTACAATAAACATCAGCTAATGTATCCACAAAATTCATAGGTTTCAAACAAAACTCAATATGGGGCTCAAGTTGATCAGTTTTTGGCAAGCCATAACTGGCAAGGGCTTCAGCTAGAACAGCCGAATTAACCTCATCTTTCGATTGAATATCTTGAAAATTACGATTGGATCGAGACCTAACAGAATTGGACAACAGGTTTTGTAGAAACTTCTCACCACCACCACCACCACCACCAAACCCGGTGGTTGATGCTGTTCCAGACGGATTAAGGGCATACACTTGCGTTCCCTTACATCCCTCCATCATATTCAAACTACGCATCGTTGAGAAAATTTTATGTTGCATATTCCCTCAAATTCTAATAAAATAATTAGAACAAATGAAGGGGATCGTTACACGAAAAAAAAAAAACAGCAATTTCATAAGGAAATCTCACCTGCAAACACCACCCTTTTAGGTAAATAAGAATGAACAAATAATACCAAACAATGGTGCTGCAGGCTATTTTGAAGGATTAACAATAATGGATCTTTATTTTTATTTTCTATTTCCTTCAAAAACCTCACCTTATTTTGGGAAATAGGAACGAATTCTTTTTTGGAAAAGTTGACTCTTGGTGGGTTTTATTATCAATTATCAATTTCTTTATCTGGAGAAGAGATAAAGATGGAAGAAGGGTGGCCATTCGAATTGCCAGGAACTTAAAAAAACCTTTCTTTGTGATGCATAATTATACGTGTGTTTAAAGTGTAGAGGTTTCCTTGTACAGAGAAATTGTAAATTGTATGTAAAAATCCGTTAAAATTGGGGAGCCGCTGAAAGAGGAAATGTTGTACTTCAGCGCGCCGTCTTCTCCGACAATACCAGTTTTCTTGACCCGTACCCGTTGGGCTTGTCGGATGAGTTCATTATTTGCGAGTGATTTAGACGTTGACCACCTTCCTTTATTTGACAGGAAAGAATTTTATTTGGTATTTTTTTAAAAGACATTATCTTTTTATTGGTTTCATTTAATTAAAAATTGTAATAATTTTTTTCTAATAAATTGTAACTTAGTAAAATTTATAAAGCATTTTTTATTTCTTAAATTTTGTGTCTGGTTAAAATTGGCCACATAAAATGAGACGGAGAGAATATGTTTTCTGTCCCAATTTACGTGATATAAATGAAATTTAGAGAGTCAATTAAATTTTTGTATGATTTATAAATATTTATATTATTAATTATTGTGATATTTTACATAATTTTCAGATAATATATTCTAATTCCTCCGTCCAATTTATGTAGCACAGATGAAATATGAAAAAGTCAACCAAATTTTTTATATGTAGCTTTTAAATATTTTGAATTATTAATTATTGTGATCTATAGTATATTATATATAATTTTCAAGCAACTAATTTAATGTACATTCTTTGCGTGTGTACATTAATTGATATAAAATGATAAGAAAAACAAATATTTAAAGAACTATTAACATTACACTAAATGCAATATTTGTTATAAATAGTGAAAATGAATGTTATTGTATTGATACAATGATTGAATCAAATAGCTTTTGATCGCGTAAATAAGATAGATTTGGTTGAATTAGGTATACAGTATTCGTAATTACATGTATTTTATTATATTAAAATACAAATATGTTAGGTGAAATGCGTCGACAGTTTCTTAATTTGCTAGAAAGTTTTATTTAAACACTCGAACTACGACATATTTTATGAACATAACAACAAGTCCTCCCTTCATGCTAAGCTCTAACTCTCAAACTCAACGTGATTATTGCAAATATGGTCGCTCCGACCACTGATCATCTACCACCAGTAGGTGGCCAGATTTTCTCTTACATATGAATATAACTTAGCTAGCCTATACCACCCATTGCCTAAACCTTTGGCTAACGTACCTAGAGATTTGTCGAATAATACTGACAATAACTATGATACCTTAAATTTTTGAGCTAGAATTTAAAATGTTCTGCGTACGTGGTTAGGCTCGAACCCAATGAGTTCTTACTTGAACCTAGGTGATAAATTCATTTCTAAAATGTGTAAGTAGTGTTGGATGTGAATTATGGTCATAAGGAACTGCTAGCACAAAGTTGAATTTAAAGTTTTTGTACCGGTCTAGTTTCTTGTACAGGTTCATACATGAGTTAACTTCAAACAATTATATCTCCTTAAATATGAGGAGTTGTGTGACACATATCAAATTAAAGGTCTATGCGTCTACTTTCTAATGCAATAAATCGTTCATCAATACGAGCTTAGAGCAAAAGGTTATGATTATTTTTCTAACAAATGCAGAGTAGTAGACTGTATGCTAGGCTGTTGGTAGGTATATGCAAAACCTTATGTGGTTGCATAAGGGGATATGACCTCCACATATCCATCTCATAGAACGACAAGAAAATTTTATTTTGGTCTTTTTTTCGATTTTCTCACTCTTTTCCCATTCTTTTCAATCCTAAGTTGGTTTTCTCTCTTCTTATCTTTCTCCAACATCAAGGTGTGTTCCTTTTATGTACTTTATTTTAGTCTTTGTTATTCCTAATTATTAGTATGAATTTTTAACAAGATTCACCCTACAATTCAAGGAATTTTCAAGAAAAGTAAATCAAGATTTTCAAGAACTTAAATCCTGGAACTCATCATCAAGCTAGGGTCCTTCTAACGTATTCTTGGAGAAAATTAAGGTATTTAGGACATTCAACAAGGGTTTTCTTTCATCCTTGTTTCCAATACCTCCTAATTTCAGTTTCAAGTTGAGATTCTACTTTTTATCCCAAATATCATGATATGATAAAGTTATTTCCTCTAGAATATCTCATGATGGTTATTATTGATGTTACATAATGTCTACATATAATATCATGAAGTTTCATGTCCTTATGTGTTGGAGTCAAAATCCATGCTAGTATATCTTGGTGAAGTTTCATGGTCATGCTCATAAAGTTGTAATATAATCATGATTTATGGTCATTTTCATGTTTTGTGGTATTATAAGGTCTAAGCTTGTTTTACTAGAGATGATTAGTTTTGTTACAAAAATTATTTTGCTTTACAAAGTTTTAAACCCCTTTTCAATGTTAGTCAAGAAAACTTGATGGTATGGCTTTGCAGAGACTTAAGCTTTTTTAGAATGATTATTTTTAAATGATGTTTTAGTTACTTGAATTATAGGTCCAAATAGATTGTATGTGATTAGGAAAGAAGGAAAGTCTATATCAATTAGACAATCAATATGCCTAAAAGTATAAGTTATGAGTGTAATTTTGTATGGTCATTGTGTAGTAAGATATGTCTCACTTATCCTATTATGAGCAATTTAGTTTCAGTTTTTGAGAATAGTATTAGCACCAAGAAGATTCGGGTATGAGGCCCAATTTTATCATTATTAATGACTAGAAAAAATAGAACTAGGGAAACAGAGCCACACACAAGTAGAGTACTAAAGGAAACAAGACACGATGATCATAAGCATTCTCCCAGCAGTCATAAGAAGCAACAAATGTCATAATGAGCACAAGTTTAAGACATATAGATGGCCCTGGCCAAAAACATTAAAGTTAGTCGCTACTAATAAAAAAAATTGTATATTATGAATACCACAAAAAAAGGCTAAGTAGGGTTGAAGTCAATTTTTACGATGAGGCAATGAGAGGTGAGGGTTTAGACATCAATTACATCAGGGTATTGATAATATTAAGGTGTATCACATGTTTCATATGCATCTAATCCTTGAGATTAGTCACTTATTATTGAGAAGATGGAAGCTAACCTCTCAGACTGGAGCACATCCTTGCATTTTTTTCCTGAGATTCCTGAAACTGTATCAACATATAAGATAGGTTCCCGGTAGACAACCCCCTACAAGAATTTCTAGCAAGAAACCACTTCTCCAAGGATCTTAATAGTGATCCTTTAATTCATACTGGATTTCTTTCCTCCTTCAAATTCTACCACGAACCTCTTTAAGCACCTATTTAAGAAAGAATCCATAAGACAAAACATGTTGACCTAGCCTAGGAGAAACAATCCTCTCTATATGTTTGATCGTAAGTGTAGGCAGGTTTATATTTTTATTTTATTCTGGGGAATGCATGATCCCTGTGTCCTTAGAGTTGGCTTCATGCCTTTTCCCATCCCTAAGTATTAGCACATACTTTACAAACTTAAATAGGAGTTTGTGTGAGGGTCTTATCTCATTTTTAAACACTTTCCCAAGGGCCTTTGAACCTTCCCCTGTGAATGTACTTGTGAGGATACAATCATCATTAGAACTCCATACATAAATATTCCTTTTAGCAAGAATCCCAAGGGCCTCTCCTAGCATCACAACATCAAACACTGACTTTATATCACTAACTTTGGAGCTAACTATCCCTCCCTCTAACATATTCATGTTAATGTAAAAGTTAACTACATGATTATCATATACTATTGGTTCTTCCAGATTAAGCATATTTACACCCTTGGTACTCAAGCATTTCTAGTAGTTTTTGTACAAAGGGATTGGATCTTACCACAAGGTCAATCACTCTAGCTTTTAGTATTTATTGTATACCAAACCAGGCTACCTTTCCTATAGATAAGAACTTGTTATAACTTTTTTTGGGTCTTTCCTTTCATCCTCTTCTTCATCATCATCATTTCCTTCTTCATCCATATCCCTAGGCTTATCATCATTTCCTTCTTCTTTTTCCCATTTTCATCCCTAGTTATGTTTTCTTGCCTTTTATTA
>JBDJHY010000002.1:10014530-10025385 GCA_039654485.1 Withania somnifera
GAATTTCTATATCTATATGCAACCTCAAGCATTTCATATAAAGAATTCCATTTTGTTTTGACATGCTTAGGAACTTTTTTTTATAGGGAAGTCTTGCAAGATCACAAAGTTTCTTTAAATGATTAATTCTACTACTTTTATACATGTGAAAATTTTAAAAAACAAGAATTATCATTTTTTTTCACAACTTTTTTAATAATGTCACACCATCATTCACAATCAAATTTAAGATATGAGCAGCAATCTAACATGAAAAATATCTGGGAAAATTAAAAATAATCTAGCTTTTAATATGTTTATAACATTTAAATTATCAGAAACATTATCTAAAGTAACACTAAGTACTTTATCATAAAGACCATAAAAATCTAAAACTTTAGCAATAGTATTAGGAATATAGCATCCATTTTTTTTTGTTCACAAATTTTAACCTATAATCTTATTTTGCAAAATTCAATTATAATCAACCCAATATATAGTGACAGTTAAAAAATAAAAAACCATTCGGACTACAACCCATATTAGTGGTAATAGAAACAATACAATTTATTAATTCAAAATATTCGCAAATCATTTGACAATGTTGTTCATTAAAATTAAGTGTATTTCTTTTTACCATATTTTTTGAAATACTTTCATAATTGAAATTAAATCTATCAGAATATATGTAATAAAAGCAGTATGTTTTCTAAAACTAAAAGTCAAACCACAACAAACAATCATTTTAGCAAAATTTTAATGATCACGATCCTTGCTATAGGGTTTAAATGGTTTAGTTTCCTTTAAACCATGTTTAACCCTTTATACAATAGTCGAGAACCGCTGGCAGGCATAGCAGGATCAAAAGTAGCTAAATGTGCCTTCCATTCTCGTTTATTCATAAACTCCAAATGTCTAATCATCCCCTCGTTGAACCTCCTCTGCCACCAGATTTATAAACCCATGTTTACTTACAAAGACGATAAGTAGAGATTATTTTTTCGTTACTCAAAAAACAAAAATGTCAGGCACGTGGTTTTTAGGATGTGCTACATGAGCCTTACCTCTTATTTTCCTTTGAGAAGCAAAGCTAGGGCTCAAGTTCATCCGGAGCCTAAGAAGACGTTTCGGTAACAGGACTAGTCGGTGTTTCATCTAAATCATTTTCAAAATTGTGGTACATTCTCTCAAAAGCTTTACGGGAAATAGGAGTATCGATATTAATTTCTATGGGTACATTTTGGGAGGGGCCAAATCTGTTTCATTCACACGCCTCAAATTATCATTATTAGTTCTAATTAAAGGATTGTAGGTTGTTGTGATGAAGAACTATAACCTATCATCCTTTTAATGTTTTTTTTTTTTTGAAGCATTGACTTTCTTTTCGGAACCTTTTTCAGATAAATCCATAGTCTAATAAAATTAGAATTAAATCAATAAATTCAATAAAAAATAATAAATAATAAAAGAAAAATTAAATATAGTGAAAAAATATACCAGACGTCTGCGTAAAAGCGTACGTAAATAATTGAAAACTAATAAGTTGATGACGAAATTTGAAGAAGATTGCTCCTCCAAATCCACCAAATTAAGCTTCTAATCTTCAATTAAAAAATAATAAAAAAAATAAATAATTACAAATTTGAGACTTTGATAATTGAGAACGAACGAGAGAATGGAAGATTTGATGAAAAAAGAGGAAAAAATAAGGTATTTATAGGAAAAAATTTGTTAGGGGGATTGGGGGGAGGGGGGCCAAACAACTATATAGGAACTTGGATCCGTTACCAATGGTCTCCAACGCCTATATAGACGTTGATGTTTTTTTTTTAAAAAAAATAATTTCGGCCGACAAACCGGGACGAGATGAACCGGGATAAAATTTCGATCCCATCCAGGTCCGAAATTCATTATGTAAAACCCAACCCACCCAGATACCTACTAGACCGGGACGGGTTTGGTATGATCCCGGTTCGGTGCACACCCTTACCTTTTTCGCAAGTTGAGCATTCAAAATTTTCATGTTCTTCGTGTAAAAGATTCTAATATAATTTGTAGACTGAGAAAATCACCTATGGACTATGGACCGAAGCAAGCCTCGAGATGTTTGGTTTGCAAAGCTATCAACTTCCTTGAAGGAATCTGATTTCATGTAATCCTATTCTGACTATTCATTATTTACTCTACAGAAGATTGATGTTCAGCTTAATGTTCTTTTTTTATGTGGATGACTTGATAATTTTTTTAAATATTTATGACTATATTTAAAAATTTAAAAGCTATTTAAGTGATTGCTTTCATACGAAAGATTTAGGCACTTTAAAATATTTTTTTGGGTATCGAAGTTGCTACTATTTAGAAGGTATTTTTCTATGTCAACGTAAGTATTCTTTGGATATCATTTCTGAAATTGGACTTTTAGGAGCAAAACTTGATAATGTTGGTATGGAGTCAAACCACAAGGTAGCACTAGCTGAAGGACGTCCACTTGCTGACATAGAAAAGTATCGACGATTGGTAGACCTCATATATTTGTACTTCACTGGATCAGAGTTGTCCAATAGTATGCATTTATTATCTCAATTTATGAATTTCTACAAGAACACTAGGAAGTTGTGTTGCAGGTTGTTTGATTTTTAAAAGAAAAACCTAGAAAAGATATTTTATTGAGTAGTGCATGTGATGGCGTGATTCAGATTGGGCAGGTTGCCCTTTAACATGACGATCTTTTGTTGGGTGATTTTTTCTCTTAGATAATTCTCCAATATCATGAAAGACTAAAAAACAGCATACAATGTCCAGGTTATCCGCAGAAGCTGAATACAGATATATGACCACCATAACTTGGCTACAGGGAATTTTATTCGGTCTAGGAGTGACACATACTACTTCAATAAGATTATATTTTGATAGTCAGTCAACGATGCATATAGCTGAAAATTCAATATTTTATGAAAGAACAGAACACATAAAAATAGATTGAAATTTTCTCCATGAAGAGCAACATTTCTGCGGCATATGTTTCCTCTAAAATGCAGCTAGCTGATATTTTTACAAAAGCATCCATTTGATTACGTTTTTCGCAATTTGCGTATTCAAAATTTTCATGCAAAGATTTTATAATATTGGACGGAGGTCCTACAGTAGGTAACAGTAGGCACAAGCAAATTAACCGAAGGGGACCAACGATTCTACCCCTCCACCGAGGGGCCGTTCTTGCGTGTATCTATATTTGTTAGAGATGCGGTATTATATGAGATATTTTAAGAATATGATATAGGCGATATTTTAGGAAAAGAACGTCAATTCTCATTCATATATATACTCTTCTTTCTAGCAATAAAGAGGCAAGTTTACTTTTCCACATCACTCTAATACGATCATCTGTAAAATAACAAATACAGCAAAAAATAAAATCTTACATGAACCTCCCACGTTAGAATGGAAACCCGTAAAAAGAAGATGACAAAGAAACTTGGTTATCTCAACAAAACGAACAAAAATGAAACTATATTTCTTAGACAACCGAAGGATACATGTCACAACTATAGATCACTACACAATTTATGTAACTAGTCAAAACTTTTGATGTCAAATCCAAGTAATAAATTCTTCTATCCTAATACAATAATTAATCACCTGTTTTATTTACATTTACACAGTAACATACTGATGAGAACAATGTGTAATTGTATACAATTTGTATCACTATTTTAGGTAATGAGGTAGAAAGAATATTTTCAATAAACTCCCTGCTAAAAAAAAAAAAATTCAAATAAATAAATAAATAATAGATAATAAAAAAATAAAATTATAAGAAATAATATTATAATTTATCTACGTAAAACAACCAAGCTCACTAAAACTGTAAAAATTAGACACACCAAAAGAAACTATATAACACAAGATGAAATGATCTTTTCGACCAGATCTTTTGAACATTTGCATCGTCTTAATACTATACTTCCTTCTCTGTGAGACCTCATCATCTCATACTAATGAACACAAGATATACATATTATGTTTCCACACATCACTTAACTATAGCTAGTAAAATAACGTGACACGTATCTATTAAGCTAGCGTTTAATTATAGATTTTTAAATAAATCTCGCAAATCAAATTTTAATATGTGTTTGGACATAATATTTGAAAATATATTTTTCTTTTTAAGAAAAAACATAAAACGTGATTTATACCCATAAGCTTAGAAACTATTAAAATATGCATAAATTTGATATAAAATATTATTTTTATATTAAACTAAATAATATATTATTCAAAATTATAACACGATATTTTAATAAGATTACCAATTATTATAATCTTTTAAATTGTAATTATTTATGAAGATCCACTGATGCAAAAAAGAAAATAATTAATAACAACAGTATTAACTTATTATCTTTCAATATAATCTTCTCATGTTTTACTAACAATCAATTTAATGAGAATATGTTTAGTGCAGGGTTGGGGTAGATAAATTTATAGTTGGAGTTATAATTAATGATTTTTTTTTTTTATAAAATATTAAAGTTTGAGGTGGATTTGAAAATTTTGAGAGATCCAAAAAATTAAATTTCGGAACCATAATCATACTGTAGTTTTTAAAATCTTGAATTTTTGTCAAAACTTGAGGAATTTTATAGCCGAATGTTTTTTTACCAAAAACCAAACAGGTTCTAAGATGTTTAGTGCATGGATCCATATTGATGTATGCAACATGTGAATAGATTACAACACTACATACATCAAGATGATATATTTTCATGATTATTTTGGGAATATCAAAATATAATCAGTTTTAAAAGATGAAAGACGACGACAGATATGCTCATTCTCAAAGAATGCTAGATCCGCATTAATAGGCACACATATCCCTATACAACCTTATTGTATAAAATTATTTTTAATTAATACTCAATATATTATTATTATTTTTTATATTTATTCTTCAGGTAAAAATAAAATAAGCAATTATGTTTTAGTTTTTTTTTAAATAATAAATATTTATTTTTAATAAAAATGATAAGAATTTAAAAATAAAAAAAAATAATTAATTTGATTTGCGTTACACTGTCTAAATGGAAGAGAAAACAGAACTTATGTCGAGTTGGCTTCTCTGGATGGCGTGTCTCTGCGAATCTTTTGAGACCATTTGTTTCTTGAAAATTATATATTTATATTTTTCATTTTTAAAATTTTTATATGATAATTAATAAAATTTGAGTACATTTTTTTTAATATCTCACTAATAAGTTATTGTAATTGAATATGTTATTATTATTATTATTATTGATAGTAGTCGAGAAGTAAAAAGTAGTTACTATTGAACATTAATAGGAGTAATTTTTGTATCAAAACAACCGATCTACTAAATTTTCAAGTATTAAAGATCTTTTAATACTATCATGAAGTTAGTTGAAAATGTAACTCGAAGAAAAAGACTTCTTTGTTCTTCATAAAGTTGGACAAATTTCTCTCCAGACGATCCTTAAAATGTTCGATTTCTGAAATCTGAATTGTTCACATAAATTTGTTTCGAGGATTGACTAATTACTACTTTCACTTTTGAATGCATCCTATTGGCTTATAGCCTATTTGGTTATTTTTTTTTTAAAGTGTTTATATTTATTTTTTAATTTTAAAAAGTAAGGTGTTCAATCAAATTTTTTGAAAAAAAATAAATTCTTTTAAGAAATAGCAAAAATTATTTTTAAGAAGCAAAAAAATTAGCTTCTTTCTAAAAACATTTATTTAAGAAGCGCTTTGAAAAAATACACTTAAAAAAGCTTGCTCAAACACTAATTATTGTTCAAAATTATTTTTTAAAATTTATTAGTAAAATACAAACTGCTTTTTAGCAAAAATATATTTTTATAAAATCACTTAAAATAAGTTAATTTTGTTAGTCTAGTCAAACAAAGTATTAGTCAGTTTGGATAGAATTACCCTAATGCATCAATCATATTTTAGGTCAACCGACTCATATATAATAAAACAAACCATAAAGGAGGAGTTGGAAGTTGATTTTATACATATATTTAAAAAAGAAAAATTGTTCAAATATACTTCAAAGTACGCTGCATAAATATCGAACACTTAAGGCTATTTATTATTGACGTCATTATATGTTAAAGTTGTTTGTAGAGGTAGTAAAATTAGCTTATAAATAACTCACCCAACTCGTTCAATGTTTGAGCTGGTTATTGGTTCATGCATTTAATACTTCAATTTATTAAAAATTTAGTTGATGTATATCAAATTGACATATAAAAGAATTTATTAAAATATTTTAAAAATTACACTATTTTTTAAGTTGATATGTTATATATAACAATAATAAGGAAAAATTAATTTTACTAAGTATTAAAAAATTATAAAAGAATAAGACGGGTTTGACCCACATTTTAGCCACGTTTTATCATAAGTAACTTTGGACAAGTCAAGTCGTTTGTTTTTACCTTACTTGTCCAAATTCAATTCAACCAGGCTCTTTGACACCTTAATTACATGTAAGGTGATGTATATATTTTTAAAGAAGACATTCGTCCATTAACCATCGATGAAGTACACAAATCATAGCTATATTATGTGTAGTGGAAGCAGCTAAGCAAAGGTAGGTTATGAACACAGCCCGTGATTCCCGTCGCAATGGAAGCTGCAAACAACAAAATATTTTTCCTTTCTTTATAGATTTATAGTCAGACACACCAACGCATAGACTCTATATCAGCATTCAACATTAATATAATCAACTGTTACTGTGTTAGCTCTTAATTAGTTGACTCATTATTAAAGTTGAAGTTACTCTTTACTTCCTACATTTGAGTTTTATAAACTAATAAATCATAATGTATAGATTTTCTATACAATTATGCTCCTAATACTATTATAACTTATTATTCAATCGGTTGTTGTTGTCAGTACAACTATTGTATAATCAATAATACATACTTGTTGTATTATATAACTAATATAATTATTATATACTTGATATGTGTTGTAAGTGAAACTTTAAAGTAGAACTCCTGAAGTCTTGAGTTTCAATACTCTATAACTCAATTGATAAATCTTGAAACATGAAGAAGTAGAGAGAAGCAGTAAGAGTAATTTTATTATTACTTGGTATATCAAAGTACGCACACACATACATATACCTATGTACATACATATCTACACGTGACAATTAACCCCTAAACATTAGGTGATTGTGATCTAATCAACTAGGTGAGCTAACCAAACCTAACTAATTGAGTGACGGAAGAAACAAGTTTATTAATGTAATGGCCCTCGGGGTCATTTTCGTGATTTCTCTGTGTTTAGAGCATTTTTGTAACTTTCCCAAGTCGTTTGTGACTTGCTGGGATCAGTAGGTTGAGTCCCTGGTAGTTTTACACCTTAAATTTCTTTAATTATTGCTACTTTGGGTCTTACTCAGCTTATATGATCTCGAATGTCACGACCCAAAATTCTGGTCATGATGGCATCTACAACCCTCCAGTAGACAAGCTTAACCCTACAACCCCGAGGTACTCTCAATGAGCCATAGACACTCGAAAATAGAAAAACCAACGAATACATAAGCAAACATATACAATAGCTGAAGCGAAGGGAAATATATAAACAACCCAAATCTCAAAACCTGGTGTCAATGACACATGGAGCTACTAAAAAGAGTATTCAAAAGATAAATATAGACAGAGTAACTCCTACAAAAGAAATACTACACAGGGCCCGCTGTGGATAAAATAAAGCATGCTGGGAATGAAGAAAGCCACGATCAGCTCAGACTGTAAAGCTTACCGTACTCTCTGCAACCAGTTGTGTCTACTCCGCACGACTTCGGCGTCTCCGATAACCCCTACATGTATCTGCACCACGAAATTGGTATAGAAGTGCACATGAGTACCAAACAAGATACCCAGTAGGCATCATAGGCTGACCAGGCTAAAATAAAGTACAAGTAAGAAATAGCGAGGAAAGTAAAACAGGTCAATAATAGTAAGAAAGCAGGAATAATAACTATTAATAAAGGAAGGGTAAAAGAGTCAAAGTGTAACTACTATCAATGGGGTCTAAGTACAAAACTATATAGGAAATTAGAAGCACGAGCATCGCATAAGGATACTAACCACTACCTGTACAGCCCGAAGTCGAAGAAAAGGGAGCGTACCTGGACTCCAATTAAGGCCAATATTGATTCGACCATAAATATACCACAAGTAAGATAAGTGAAGTCTAAGTACAACTAAGTGAAGAATATGAAATAAACACACAAAAACCTATATGACGCCTCATCCCATCGGTAGGCACAAACAACATAACAAATCCACTGTGACTCCCATTTAAGTGCGATGAGCACAAACAACGCGAGAATGATGGGGGTTCTGGAAATAAATCTAATTAATACCGACTAGTGCCAAATCCCTGGGGTCCCTAACCCTTAGGGCCAATACCATACCAAATCGTGGGGTCCCTGAGCCTTAGTGCCAATACCATATCAAATCGTGGGGTCCCTGACCCTTAGTGCCAAACTATACCAAACATGGGATCCCTGACCCTTAGTGCAAAAACCATACCAAACATGGGGTCCCTGACCCTTAGTGCCGAACCATACCAAACATGGGGTCCCTAACCCTTAGTGCCAAAGCCATACCAAACATGGGGTCCCTAACCCTTAGTACCAAAGCCATACCAAACATGGGGTCCTAGACCCTTAGCACCAATACTGGGGGTCTTCACCCCATTAGTGCCACAAGTAACTACCTGAGTAACAGTGTATCATCTGTGATAGTTCAAAAATCTTTCTTTTATATTTGAAAATAACGTCATACCACAGAGTGGTCGTGGCATACGTATAAGTATAAGTGGCAAACTTTCAACATCGTAGAAGAGGTCGTGACCCCAAATGTAGTCATGGACATGGTCGAAGAAGAAATAATGTTCATAGTTGTTGTCTCACAGTAAATAATCACCAACTCCCAAAAGGAAGGATGAGATGATACGGCCCGCAATACGGTTCGTAAATGTGAAAGTAGAAGAAAGAGATGAAGAACAAAAAATAAAAACATATGTGGAATTCAATTCGAAAACTTACCGTAGTGAATTCTGAATCAACGATTATGAACCTCCAAAGAATACACCCACAAATGGAAGTTCTAATGATCGACTCAAGCTAAATGACTTTCGAACAATTAAGGATTCACCCACCTTAACACTCGAATTTGAAGACGTGAACTATCGTAATTGCTATTGATGAAATTGGAAAGTTTTGAACTAGCTATTACAATTCAACAAGAGAAAGAAATATAAAAAATTAATATCCCAATTCAACATAAGCTAAATGAAATTTGAAATGAGCCTCTATATATAGACGTGAAGGTTCTACTTATTACACTTAGGCCCAAAAGTGACCTAATATGACAAATAGGTCCTCATACTTTTGGGGCTAGCAAAGTAAGTCACCAAAGTCTTATTCAACCCTCCACCTGCTATAGATAAAGTCGTGTGACTCTTCAATGGCCTCCAACACCTCTTTCTGCTTGAACAATGCTTGGAATCATTGGAGGTCCCTAACTTGGGTCCTTGTGTATGGCCTTGATGGTGTGAACATTTTTCAGGCATTATCATCCTCCCTTCTTGGAAAAAATTCATCCTAGAATCGAAATCCTCCTCATCTTCGGCATCACCTACAACACATGTAGACAAATCATCTATATTGAACAAATTAGGGACATTGTACTCACCTGAAAGATCCACTTTGTAAGCATTATCATTGATTTGCTCAAGCACTTGGAATGGTCTATACCCTCTTGGACTTAGCTTTCCTTTTTGAATGTGTGGAAATCTTGCTTTTAGAAACAGAACCCAAACCCAATCCTCGGGTTGGAAGGTTACTTTCTTCTTACCTTGTTTGTGCCGTTGAGCCACCTTGTGAACTTTCTTTTCCCTGGTTTCCCTTGCTTTGGCATGAATTTGTCATCATTTCCTTGGCCCTTTCCTAGGCATCTAAATCAATTGTATCAATGCAAGGGTTAGAGTAAGAGGAATCAAAGGATTTAAACCATAACACACCTCAAATGGAGTCATACCAAAGGAAGTATATAAGGAGCAATTATAAGCAAATTCCACTAAGGGTAATCTATCCTCCCAAGAACTGGGCGTGTTCCTTACCATACATCTAAGCATGCTTCCAAGGGTCCTATTCATAACTTTGGTTTGTCCATCCATTTGGGGATGACAAGAAGTACAAAATAGGAGCTTGGTTCCAAGTAAACCCCATAAACTCTTCCAAAAATGACTAATAAATTTGGAAACCCTATCACAAACAATAGTATACGGAATTCCACGCAATCTAAGTACATTATGCAAGAACAATTTAGCCATATGAGATGCATCAATACTATTATGGCAAGGAATAAAATGTCCTCCTCTAGTCCTAGGGAGACCCAAAACAAAATCCATAGACAAATCCACCCAAGGATAATTAGGAATAGGAAGAGGAGTATACATACCTTGAGGATGCACCTTGTCCATGGATTGCTTGCACACGAGACATTAGAAACAAAGCCTCTCTACATCATGCCTCATCTTTGGCTAATAAAATTGCTCTTTGAGAAGAGTAAGAGTTTTGTCCCTTCCAAAGTGTTCCATCATACCACCGCAATGTGATTCGGTGGTAAGTAACTCCCTCCATGAACTCATGGGAATACATACTCTCCCATCCTTGAATAGAAACCCATCCACTAATTGAAATCTTTCCACTAGGTGACCCTTGTTAAGCTTTTTAACAATATCTTTGAAATCCGGGTCTGTAGAATAGGACCCTTTCAAACCATCAAAACCCCACAATTTTGAAGTCATCACGTGCACC
>JBDJHY010000002.1:10114256-10126753 GCA_039654485.1 Withania somnifera
GTTCTTGTAGATTCCTTCTACTTTCAAATATTCATGGTGATCTTGGCTTCCAGCTTTTCCTACCTCTCTTTAGCATTGATATTTGATCTCCATATGTTTCAGAGATATATTTGTATACAATTGATTCCTTATTTTGTACATAGATTTGTATTACAGTGATACCGAGTTTTGGGGATTTTTTATTCTTTATACTTCCACTTTATTCTTTCATATAATGTTTATTAAACATGTGCTTTTTGTATTTTATATAGTATTCCTCTACTTCGTCTTCTGGCTACTGGCTTGGTACTCCTATTGGTGGTATAGTAGGTACCCTCATGATCCAAGAAATTGGGTGGTGACACATTAGTGGGCCGAGGGGATTCCCATTGAAGTCTTTGACTTAATTGTACTAGTCTTGTTCTTGAGGAACCCCATGGTCTAGAAACCAAGAGCTTCACAAAAATACTTGCATAGTTCTCAACAGGAGCACATCACACCTAAGCACATCACACCAAACATCTTCGTGATAGTCATCAGGTGAAAAGAACACTTTCACACTTCTATCTACCCCATACCCGTGAATTGGATAAGGGTCTTGTCTCATTAACCAAGCTAGTCCCGACCCACTAATCGCATGAGGTGTAATGTATTTACGAGGTGCACAATCATCAAATTCAAATGTATATCCTCGGCTAAACATAGTTTCACATTGAACTTGGACATTCTTCTTGCTGGGACATCACTTTCTTGGGGCCTTGAAATCACTCGAATGCCTTTTCTTTGAGTCCCTCCAACCATTCTCCCGCTGTCACCACTACTTGGGACAATATACTTACTAAAATCAGGGTAGAGGTACTAGTCATGACATTCCTAGGGGTATAAGAAGGATAACAAAGATTGCAGTCTCGACAACTCCCATACACACTCACACACCCTTTGTTAGAGTATGAAGTAGCATAAGATGATGCACGAGGTGTACCCTTAGAACTCCCATTCATAAAAGAACATCCATCATTTGGACTATAGGCTATAGGTGACAAGGTTTCGTAACCCAAGTCATCTCCATAGTGATGGTGTGAAGCATTGGAGCTTTTATATCTCCTACAAGGCTCTACTTCATAACCATAAAGATTATACTCATAGGTATAAGAACCTTTGTAGCCTTCATAAGTGTCGTCATTATATCTAAGAGCTTCTCATTTTTACCCATAGCTCCTACTACAATATCCATAGCATGATTTTCATATCTATATTCTGAATCCATGGACGCTAATGTAATGATGACATATTTGTGAGTACCTTCAAAATGATCAGACACGTCAATTGTAAATCCCTCATAATCACTCGTATATATCGCTCAACTTACCTTTCATCTTTGTCCAAAGTTGTTAGCAAGCTAACTTTACACAATCAACTCAAAGTCTTCAAGATTTGTGAAGAATAGATCTTTGAAGAAACACAATGGACTAAGGAAGACCGCACTTGAATCAAGAGGTTTCAATGATATTAAAAACTAGAAAAGCTCAAAAGAAATAGTATGGAGGAAAATGGACTATAAGACTAATTACAACTAAGTAGACAAATTACTAGGTGTGAACTAGCTTTCAAACTCAAGAAAGGAAACTAATAATTAAAATTAAAACTTGAAATGAAACTAATGATGAAGAACTTGAATTGAATCAAAGGAAGATGTTACCATAAAGTTTAGACCATTTTTGGAGCCATTTTAAATCACACTTGACCTCCATGGGTGAGGGCAGACCATCGTCGAAAGGCCCTCAGCACTGTGTTGTCCACTGAACAACCAAGAGCCAAAACAGCCCCTTACCACCGTCTAATGGCGGTGACCTCTGTCAGGCCTCTCCTGATCGTCTTCCAGGATAGTGGGCCGTCGTCCAGAGGGTGGTTGGCTACCGTCTTGTACAGAACACTTGGGACATCCATGAGGAAGTTTAATTCAATGTAATTCCCTTTGTACCTCTTGCTCATTTTCTAACTTGGATCAAACACACCAAATTTGGTATTCTTCTAATATAAAGATATGAAATTCACCAAGAACACCCCAAAATCAAACTCAATGAAATCAACTCGGGATTGGATGAAAATTGATATCTAAGTCCCTAATGACTTGGAGAACACAATTATCAACATTTTAACACCAAACAACAACTTTGACTTGAGGATGACGTATCAAACACACCTTTTGTTCATCCTCTTCACATAAAGATATGAAGAACATCAAGAACACTTGCAATTTTTAAAATTCCAACCACCCTCAAACGAACTCCGTTTAGCACAAAATTTCAACCGTGTGATCTCTTTTCTATGGGAAACAAACTCCACTACATTTTACGCCCAAACCACATCTGAAATTGCAACCCAATAAACCCTATTTCTACACCTTTGAGGTCAATAATGGTGAATGACCCAAAACAACCCGAAATGACTCGAAAGTGAAGATATGCAACCAAAAATACTAGGGAACAAGATTATAACACTAGAAAACACCAATCAAACAATAATTCGAAATTTCTAAGAAAATTTCCAAAGTTTTAAATTTTTTTTTTAATTTATGAACCAAGAATTGTAAATCGATAGAATGAATTACTAGCCTAAGCTCTGATATCAATGATGTAGTTCGTATAAAGAAACACACGAAAATCGAGGGAGACAAAACAAAGAGAAAAGTTATATAAAAATTTACAATAACTCACCGGTTTATGAATAACAAGGGACTGGTTACCCTCATTTTTCAGTTGAACCAAATGAATTAAAATAAACACATACAGACAATCTACGAAGCAACAATTGAATCCACAAATGGAAGATCCTTAGTTTGAATGTAATAAAAAATATACAAAAGCAACTTAGGGAATCTACCCTCAATCACTCAACTACGATTACACTAGCTAAGCTACGGATGGGAATCCACCTACTAAACTACTCCTAAAATAGGCTAACAAGCTTAAAGCTCAATTCATCCATATTCATCAAAGTTTCTGTAAAATAATGCAAGACTGCCTATTTATAGTAGTCTAATTATTTAATAAATACAATTAAGCCTAAAAGTGACTCAATATGATTAAATAGTCCTTCAAGTCTTAAAGTTGTAACATTGACTCCTACAGTTTAGGTCTCAGCAACTCAAGCCCTTGAAGTCTTTTATCATGCCCAAGCTATCTTTCAAACTTGAAGCATCTTTGAGTCCCATTTGGTGCCTTAATGCCATCCACAGCTTGGGTCCCCTCAGTAGCATGATTGGTGCTTTCTGTGCTCGTATCAGTGACTATCTTCAAGACTTCAAATACTTCAATAATAGAGTGATGACATAAATAAGATAACTATTTAATCAAAAAATATTTTAAGATATAAATAAGAATAGATAAATAGTTAAAAACTTCTTAATTAATATTTTTAAATAGTGATGTAAAACAGAAATGCAACAAATAATTTAAGATGTAAGAGTAAAGGAAATGCTTTTATAAGTTTGATTTGGGAATTGAAAAGGAGTTTTAAAGAAACAATAAAAATCAATAATTTTGAAAGAACATTATGACCTATGATTTAGCTCAAATTAATTGACTTATCTATGGACACCCTAGCATATACTGGCAGAGGTAACCGGTCTAATTATTCGATTCAAGATATTTAACCAGTTCAACTACTTGACATTCCTGGACTACTCGAGAGTAATTTATGGTGCAAAAAGTGATTTAAACATAGATTTTAATTAGATATGTCAAATTCATCACTTATTAACACATGTAGTACTAGTAAATAATTTGAAGATGGTGTTAATAAAGACTCTATGACTTTACCGCCTTGAGATTAATCTAGCTTATATTTCCTCTATTCTACCTTTTCCGTTTATTTTTATTAATTTACTTTGAAGTTTGCACATCCTTTAAAAGATAATTATTAATATAAATATTTAATCATGATACTCATATTAATTGATGTATAGTTTTTATTTAAAAAAATAATTTAAAAATAAATAATTAATATTAAAGATAAAATACAAATAATTATCTTTTCTTAACATGTTAAAAGTAACAAGTAAAAATGAAAATCTATTCTTGGAATACTTGATAACTAAAAGAGAAAAGAGGGAGTAATTTATATAAAACACCTTTTTTTTTAGTTTACTTTGTCTAGAAAAATATTAATTTTCTACAATTAAAAATTACTCTTTAACATTTTTCTTTTATCCTTAGTGAGATGATTTATAATAATCATATAATGTTTAAGATTTGTCATAACTAGATCACAAATTTTAAAATATAATCAATTCTTATTTAAACTTTAAGTCAAATTAGACTATGTCACCTATTGAGACGAAAGAATGACATAGTCAAATACGCTGGGTACGTGAGTGAGTGAATCCCACATTAGTCATGGACAAGTTCTTACACTTTTTTATATTGACTTCAGATAAATTGTTTTTTGAATTAATCTTTAGGGTCGAATTAAATTCAAGACTACCATTAAAAATTCTAATCAAAATTGGCATATAAGATTAGACCAATTAAAGATCATGGCGTCGACATGAAAAAAAAAACTTCTTAATATTCCTGGTTCTTCTTAACAATGTGAATGCACGAGGCTCACAATCATCCCATCTTAATTTTTCTAATATTTGGGGCGAAATTGGATGGAGAAAACAAATTTACTTTATTTTTCTATGCAGAAATCATGCAGCCCTCTTTTGTCTTTCTACTTTTTAATATCAATAAAAGTAGGTTATAAAATTTCACATTAATAGTTTACTTAATCATCTTAATGCCTGCACCTGCTCATGGCTACCATTCCAACAAGCACGTGTATGAGGGACAGATTAATTAATTAAGAAAGAAGAAGTAAGGACCATCACGCAGCCGTAATTCAACTTTTTTTAAAATTCATATAGTATAATTAAGATAACCCAACTCCTTATAAGTCACAAATCTTTAATATACGTTTTCTTTCCTTGTGTTTGATCTTTAGTAGTGGCAGTGTGGCACTGTACCCTCCTCCACACAATGCAATTTATATAATCTTGTAGTAATAAACACTCTTTTTGATAATTTGTATGTTTGGTGTAATATTTGTGTAGTAAAAATCATTTTTCAGCATCAAAGGATATGATAGTAATAGATGCATCCAACTATTTTATCTCCGATGAAATGTCATGATTTTGAACTTTAAATATAATTTTTTTTAAACAGAAAATTCATTCCAGCTAGGACACAGTTGAAACAAGTTGATAAAATTCTTTTTTTTTATGTCCCCATATTTTTCGGTGTGTTAATAGTAGATGGAAAAAAAATGAATTTGAATTAGTTAAATTCTCATATAAAATATCTGGTAGAAAATTACTAAAAATTATTTTTCAGTTAGCTCTTCTACATTGCCAAACGCCCTTGTCCACAACCTATAGTTTTTATAGATTCACTATTAAATATTCTACTTTCTAGACCCATCCATCTCTTATCTCTTTCCGACCAATAAAACGACAACCTAACATGCACAAGATTCAGATCTATATACTATCAGTTACGTAATCCTCGTGTAGTAGCAGTACAGAACAAATACCTTACAACTGAAATATAGCACTAAATCCCACCCCCCATGAGATTCCCGTTCTCAATTAGCTCACGTCAATTTTGCCTCTTTTAATCATTATCTTCCACTTCTATCTTGTCCACTACCGACAAAACTTATACTATGTAATAGTTAGCAGTAGTGAAGAGTCACTAGAATTTAGTTCGCTGTACTGAACGAGCGAATCACTATAAGTTAATGATGAGTCGGTTGGAGAGCTGGCCGGAGCCGATTATACGAGTTCAAGAACTGTCCGAAAGTGGCATTAAGGAAATCCCTGAACACTTTGTGAAATTGCCGGAGGATAGGCCAAATTTCATGGAGACAACATCTCATGTTAATAATATTCCATTGATTGACCTTGAAAACATCATGAAGTCATCGGATGAATCCGTTCAACGTGAAACAATGGAGCTTATTTCCGGGGCTTGTCGCGACTGGGGTTTCTTCCAGGTGGTGAACCATGGCGTTAGCCATGAACTCATGGCTAAAGCACGTGGTGCTTGGAGCGAGTTCTTTCATCTTCCGCTTGAGGAGAAGCAGAAATTTGCGAATTCTCCGGTTACTTATGAGGGGTATGGCAGTAGGCTTGGAGTGGAGAAAGGTGGAAAAATGGATTGGAGTGATTATTTCTTCCTTCATTATCTTCCTCAGCCATTGAGGGATGAAAAGAAATGGCCTTGCCTTCCCATTACATGCAGGTAAACATTCATGTCCGAGAAGTATATTTTTATCATTTTTTACATTTAAAAATGATTTAATTATCTGCTAAACAGTGTTACATAGTATTAAATTAAAAACTACAGCTAAGTGAATACTAGTATAATTTATTTATAAAAAATTTTAGAAATATCAAATATTTATAGCTTTATTATAATAAAATAGTTAAAATTTAAAAATTATAAAAAAATAACTAAAATTTTACTTAGCTACAATGTATCCCGCTATAATTTATCATTGTGTTTGATGTTTTTATATACTATTTGTATGAATTGCCATAACATTTTTAACTAGTTTGACAATAACTTTCAGTTGTATATAAGTTTTTCAGATATAACTAAAAATTATATTATAATATCAGTTATAAAAATATTCAAACTTATATATATAAAAATAAAAATTAAATATTATATATAACTTAAATTATATCACTATATATAATCAATTATAATTAAACAAAAGCCAAACTTTAATTATTTTTATTTTTTATTTTTTATAAATTTATAAAAGATGAATCATTTTTTCCAACTTAGGAGTTATGCGTCTCCACCAACTTTACGCATTCACAGAAGACGTCGTCAGACTTTCTGATCCGTCCATGTGTTTATGCGTTGTTAATCATTTCCAATTTTTTTGTTTTATCTTTTTCTATGTTCTCTTGTTTCTAAGCAAGGATCTTGGTCACTACATATTTTATCACTTTCAATTTATTTAATACTTTTAAAATTAAATAATATAAATCTTAATTAATATTTTAAACTATATTTTGCCATCAAATTATTAATATAAGAAGTTATAATTTATATATTACTTATGTAATATTTTTATAAGGAGACGCATTTCTGATAGTATGATATTGGACGAGATCCAAGAAAATAATTTTATTCTTATTTCTGTATTTTTCTTTTTTATTTGACTTTACACTTCAAAATATAAGAAAACTATAAAAAATATTTTTAATAAATTAATTTAATTATTATAAATTTTGAAATGTCAAAAGATAAATCATACTTACTAAAGGGTAAATAGCAAAAGTATAAAATGGAACATTATTTTTAGTTTTTTTTTTTTTTTAAATAAAATAAATAAATAAATAATTATCTATTCTAATGAAGTGGTCAACCAAAAATGGACCGAGGAAGTACAAAGATCTAGTTACCCCTATGCGAAATGAAGAGAAAAAAATCTTTCGTAGAGAGTTTACTAGGCTGTTTGGCGAAGCTATTAACCCAATAATGATTCTTTTTTTCTAAAGATATATTTATTTTTAAAAAAAATAATGTTTTACAAAGAGATAGGTATTTTCTTATGTAATAGCAGAAGTTGTAATTTACCTCTTTAGCGGAAGTTGAAAAAAATAATAAGTAATTTTCGATTTATCCTGACAAAATTACTCTTGTAAAATGATTATCTTACCAAAAAAATTAATAGAAATTTTATTTACATAATTTGATATTTTAACATACATTTTAATTGGATCAAAATGATTGTCAGATATAAATGCTACTCTCCCTAAATATTATTTATAAGAAGTCTTTTTTTCCTCAATTGATGTGATGATGTTTAACTAAAAGTTAAAAAAGAAAAAAAATTAAAAATTATAATTTAAAATAAATTTTAAATATTTATATGACTTTAACTTATTTATTAAAAATTAAATAAATACACATGAATTCAGTGGAGTGAGTAATTTTTTAAATAAGTTGATTTTGGTAGGTTTGCCAAACAGGCTTCAAGTTGGATGCACTAATAGTATACATAAAAGGTCATTTATTATATAATTATGGGTAAATATTTTGATAAATGATATTACATTCGTTGGTTTAGATTTATGTAATAGTGTTTGATGGACATAAAATTTAAAAAAGAAAAAATAATATTTGAAATTTGTTGTTCTAAACAAGTGATAAATGTTTATGTGGTTACATTTAATAAATAATAACATAAAATGTTTTAAATTAAATTATTTTTTAAACAAGGAAAAACATGGCACTCTTCTCAGGACATATTTAAAAGAGTAATATAATACTCAACTTAGAAGAAGAGTAATATAATACTCAACTTAGAAGAAGAAAATAATTATATAATTAGCTAATAATTCAATAAAAATGATTATAGACCTGTTACCACACAAATTAATATTTTCTGACACCATCTCCATGGATATTATTAATTCGACTCTACGTGGCATAGTTTTTTTAACTTCATGTGAATACATTATAGTGGCCTCCTTGGCCGGTTGGTAAATGCAAGTTGCTATCTCATATCATTCTGAAAAGCACAATATGTTCTCCTTAAAAACATTTCAAACATGTTATATCCGTACTTTTGTCCATCACAAATTCACGATACTTCTAACTGACTTTGTTTTTTCCTTTTTTGTTATGGTTTGGTGACCTCTCAGGAAAATAATTGCTGAATATGGACAAGAAGTAGTGAAATTATGTGAAAAATTAACGCGGATCTTGTCGATAAACTTAGGATTAAATGAACATTATCTACATAAAAAATTTGGAGGAGACAATGAAAGAGGTGCATGTTTAAGGGTAAATTTTTACCCAAAATGTCCCCAGCCGGACCTAACACTCGGCCTCTCTCCCCACTCTGATCCTGGTGGCATGACTCTTCTCCTCCCTGACACTGATGTCGCGGGTCTCCAAGTCCGCCGTGGCAATGACTGGATAACTGTTAAACCTGTTCCCAATGCATTCATCGTCAACATTGGAGATCAGATTCAGGTATATACGTATTTCATTTTTTAATTTTGTAGGTAACAAATTATACTTTGGATCTCTCATAACATCTAGTTCTCATCACTAACGACTTTAACTTATATATATACTGACTGTGTAAAATTCTCTTATATATAAGTATACCTTAATTATTTTGTTACAGCGGATTCAACATCTTACTTTAGCATGATCAATATTTTCTATAAAAACACTTTAAACTAGTCTAAGGATATGTTCGATACTAAGAAAAATGAATTTCAAGATGAAAGTAAGAAAACAAATTTCAATATCTTTAAGATTATCCCAAATCTCCACCCCGTATTCCCAGCCAAACCCTCCTCCCCCCTTAAAAAAATATTTCTTTAATTTTTTTACCCCAGGCCCACGCCGACCCCACCAGTCCACCCCCCAATTATTTTTAGAAAAAGAAGAATTTAATTTTTTTTTAATCCCAGCCATGACCCCCAGTCCACCCTACCCCACCTTATACCCCTTATCTAATTCTTTCCCCCAGCCACCATAATATTTATTACTCAACTTCTATCTATTCTCATTATTTATTATTATGTTATACGAAATTTTCTACTTACATAAAGAAAGCAAAAAAGTAAGTTAAAAATAATTTATTTTTCTAAAAAAATATTTTTTGAAAAATATTTTCCATGGAAAAACTTTCTCTCCATACCGAACATGCCTAAATGTTACCTCAATTAATTTTGAATATGGTCGTTTGATTTTCTTTTATTTTATACTCCATTTCACTAGCTTAGTTTTTATAATGACTGCACGCAGGTATTAAGCAACGCAATATACAAGAGCGTAGAGCATCGGGTGATCGTCAATTCGGCCAAAGAACGAATCTCTTTAGCGTTTTTCTACAATCCAGGAGGTGACATACTTACTAAACCGGCAGATGAACTTGTGACAGAGGATCGGCCGGCGTTATATTTACCGAAGACTTTCAACGAATATCGAGCTTTCATTAGAACCAACGGACCTCGTGGAAAATCTCAAGTTGAATCATTAAAATCTCTAATATAATTAAATAATTATATTTTGTATGCTATAAGTACCGAGTGAGTCTTTAGGAAGTTACTATGTATGTGTGCCAATTGGTAAAAGAAAAACAAAATACACAGTAAATACCCTATCTACTGAAATAGCACAATATGTACTATGATATTTCCTATGTGTTTTCAACTCTTTTGCCAAAAATTCACTTACTTATGTGAAAGTTGTTCATCCCTTCAATAGATAAATGGTTCTTCAAATTAATAAAATTTTGGTATTGTTTTCCATTTTATGATCAACTGATTGATAATGGGATCAGACCGAGTTACTTCATTATCGTCGGAAAAATCACTTATTGCTTCCTAAGTATCACCTGTGTAAAATCATGGTATCCCCAAGATAACTCTTAAAGTGAGAGCTTTGTATTACATATAATGTTGTACAAAGTACGAAAAGTCAAGTCAACTAGGACTCTGGCTATAATACAATGCTATGTAGGGTAGAACTCTTTAGAATGCAAAGTTCAAGAATAAATGAATTATACCTAATATTTATTCACAAATACACCCTCCCTATCTGGATGGACAAAGTAACAGATAAATTGTCTCGTAGAAAACAAAAGCGAGATGAAGGCAAGCCCTTTGTTAAGATGTCAGCTAACTGCAAATGTGTCAGAATATACCGAACTATAAAATCCCCTTGCTCAACCTTGTCACGAACAAAACGAAAATCAACAATAATACATTTTGAGCGCTTGTGAAAAAGTGGATTTTGAGTCATTTAAGTGGAACTAATACAATCACAAAAAACATCAGGATCGGTTCATAAATCTCACAAAGGATTTGAGGAATCTAACAAGTCTTAGCAGCAGTGAATGCGATATCTGATATTGCAGGATTTCATATCACATTCGACGTTTAAAACATGGGTTTTATGAGTTTTTAAGTACGTTTCTATAGATATTATGTTTTTATAGAAAAGTAGGTTGCTGAAGCTGTTATTGGATTTTGAGATGGAAATGATTCAGTATTGGTTCGTAGATGTCAATCATAAACCATGGAAGTAATCCAAGGACCGTAGAAGTGGTCTACAGAGTGTCCTAGTCGTGGATATGTGCTTTAAGATATGCAAGAGTGAGTTAAAAGCACAACTCAATTAGCGACCTGTGGATGCTACTTACGAGCCGTCCTATTATCCATAAAAAAGGGTCTGAAGGTGTACAAGTCTACAGAGATTGACGGGGCCCTTGACGGATTGTAGAAGCCATTCACGATCCATCGTGTTCATCCATAGATCATGTCCCACAAGTATACAAAATTGGGGTTCAAACTACAAGCCAGATGTACAGATGGTAAATGGCAATGATGGACCGTGGTTGGAGCTATAAAAACCCGAAGATCCCAGAATCTGAAGCTTCTTACTGCAGTTTACTCCACCCATAGATCATAGATGGAAATTATAATCTATAAGTAACTAACGTGGTCAAGTTTTTTTGATTTGGTCCAGGATTGGTTTGTAAAGACTATAAATATTTTCGTTAGGTTTTTATTTTAGAGTTAACACACTTTGATTATTTTTTGCACCTAGCTTGAGACGTACAAACACTACTCTTTGGTTTATAACATATTACATCAATTCGTCTTACTATTTTATTATTTGATTCTATAAGTGCTTTATTATTATGAATTCTACAGTAATTTATGGTATTGTTCTTATAATTATGAGTAGCTAAATCCCATAACTATGATTGTGGGAACCATGATAAAATAATAAAATAAACAAATAATAATTCTTGCAAAGTGTTCATGCTATTGTTAGTACCTTCATTTTGATTTATTTTTAATGGCTGCAAATATTAGAACTCGGTATAAATCGTTACTACTAAAAAACGTCCAGAAAAGAACGCCAAAAATCAATGGAGTATGTTGCCTGTTTGGTCAAAATCAACGGAAAAGCAACGCAGTCACTTGCATCATAAAAATGATCGTCGCTTTTTGACATGAAATGAACGGCATGTCTAGGTGACAATCAAAAGCGAAGGTATGCGTCGTTCCTTAAATTTTTTAATTTTTTTGAAAAAGGCAACAGACAATGTCACTTTTCTAAATTTTTCTTTTAAAAAAAATAGAAAATCCAAGGACATAAATAATACTATCCGTCGATTTTTCCAATTTTTTAAAAAAATGATGGACTTAAGCGGCCCTATCTGTCATACTTTTGGATTTTTTTTAGAAAGAGAAGGACAGAAATGACGTTGTCTGTCGCTTTTATGCATTTTCTACAACATAATTCATCAACCAACACTGTACAAACCATTTTCATTCATCATTGCACAAACCATTCTCATTCAACCCAATACAACTAATATCAAATCAAATAATATAGTAGCAAAAACTTAGTAAACTAGTAAATACAAAAAACTCAATAAATCAGTATATATATATATAAGAAAAGTATCAAAGGTACAAAGTA
>JBDJHY010000002.1:10128493-10141075 GCA_039654485.1 Withania somnifera
CACTGAGATCAATTAGAAGTCTTACATGTAACAATGAGCAGCTAGCGGACTCTCAACTAAACAGTCTAATTTGAATTAAATGGAAGTAACTAACTTCTGCAATAGCGTAACTAACTGCAACTAACTCTTAGTTGTGTATCAGTACTCCCCCCTAAAAAAAGATCCTTTACCTCAAGGATCAAATAAAGGAAACCTAGTCAAAACAATAGCAAATTCCTAAGTTGCAGCGTCTGCAGGGAAACCATACATCTTAACCAACAGTTGTGCCATAACTTATTGCCTTTTTTATCATCCTTTTCTGTAGAACCACTTCAGGCTCAGGGTAATGGAGGTTTGCTAGATCAACCACAGGGGATAAGATATCTGAGCTAGAACTTCATGACACTTTTTAAGTAGTGAAACATGGACTCTAGGATGGATCTTTACTGTGCTAGGCAACAAGAGAGTGTAAGCAACTACACCTACTCTGTTAAGAATTTGAAATGGACCATAGAACTTAGCAGCTATCTTGTGGAAAGAAAAACCAAAAATAGTCACTTGCTTGTAAGGCTGGACCTTAAAGCATACCCAGTCACCAACTTCAAAGTGTCTGTCACTCCTATGAGAATTAGCCTGTTGCTTCATCCTATCTTGGCCCTCAAAAGATGATGTTTAAGCAGCTGTAACTTAAGTTCTCTATTCAGAAGAGTGTGATTAACCTCTGCAGAAGCAGATTCACCAGGGAGGTAAGAGAGGTGTAATCTGGATGACCTCCCATATAAAGCTTCATAGGGAGTAGTTTGAATAGTTGAGTGATGTGAGCTATTGTACCAATACTCAACCATAGGTAGGCAAGAATACTGGTTGGAAGCATCTTCATGGCAATAACATCTGAAGTAAGTCTCAAGGCATTTGTTGAGTCCCTTAGTTTATGTGCAGATGATATATTTAGTTGAAGTCCATGTAATGTAAAGAGCTCTTGCCAGAAAAAGCTCAGAAAGACAGGATCCCTGTCAATAGTAATGGCATCAGGCGACCTATGTAGTCTCACAACAACATCTAAGAGCGCCTTAGCAATGGACTGAGCAGTGTAAGGATGCTTAACTGGAATGAAGTGTCCATAATTGTTGAGCCTATCCACCATCACCAAAATGACCTCATCACCATTGGACTTAGGTAAGCCATCAATGAAGTCCATGTTGATTTGGGACCACACTACATCAGGAATTGGCAAGGAATGCAATTAGGGGTGTGCAAAAACCAATTCAACCAATAATCGAACCAGAAAAAATGCTATTGGTTTGTTGTTATTGGGTTACTGGATAAAAAAATTATCTGGTTATTGGTTTGGCTTCGGTTTTTTGATATTGGGTTATCGGTTAATCGATAACCCAATAAGACTATACCAAATATATAAATTATTATTCTATCACTGATTATATATTACAAATTTATATTTTACATATTACTGAATTAATCTTTAAAATATAAAGTGTCTTCAGTGTTTATACCTAAAGTCTAAAACTAAATTTATATTTTACATATTACTGAATTAATCTTTAAAATATAAAAGTGTCTTCCGTGTTTATACCTAAAGTCTAAAACTAAAGTCCTCTTTATTCTACCCCTATTTATTTGATGCACACCATGAACATTGTATATGCATGAAATTGACAGTGATAATTTTTCTTATTTCTCTTGAATGCGATAGTTACATTTATGTCAAATACTCGTGTATTTTCTTATTGGTTAAACCGAAACCGAACCATTAAGTATGAAAACCAATAAACTGAAAATCGATAATAAATATCTTATTGGTTTGGTTATCGGTTTAGCATTTTTAAAATCGAAACTGACAAACCGAACCAATACTATATAAAACTGAATCAAACCGACCGATGTGCACCCCTAGATGTAACAACCCAGGATAAACTGCTAGGTCTGATTTATTCCTCTGGCACACATCACACTTCAGTACAAAATCCAGGACATCTTGTCTCATATGCTTCTAATAGAACAATGTGAGCAGTCTTTTTAAGATAGCTTCTACCCCAAATGTCCACCTTGAGGAGAAGCAGGCCATAAAGCCATAATATCTCTTCTCAATTCTAGTACCTTGCCAACCACTAGACTTCCATTTCTTCTCAGTTGTCCTTAATGCCCGTGTCTACTAGGATCAGACTGTAGTTCTTGTATGAGCACCTTGAGCTCTTGAAATGATTCCCAACTAGAAGGAGTAGCTTGAAATAGATCGGTGTTGGTAGGAGAAATCACCAAAGCTAAAAGTTCAGCTCCAGTTATTCTTGAAAGTGCATCAGCCACCTCATTTTCTACTCCCTTTTTGTACTCTATAGAGTAATCAAAAGGCATCAACTTAGTCAACCATGGGAGTTGAGAGTTGGTGTGTAATTTCTGCTCCACAAGGAACTTCAGAGCATTCTGATTAGTCCTTATGATGAACCTTTGCCCCAGCAAATATTGTGACCACTTAGTCACTGCTTGTACAATAGCCAAAAGCTCTCTATCATTAATAGACAAGGCTGCATGTCTAAGTGATAGAGCTTTACTGATAAATGCTATTGGGTGCCCTTCTTGCATTAAGACTGCTCCGATATCAAAGCCACTTGCATCAACCTCCACGACAAATGTTATATGAATATCAAGTACGGCCAACATAGGAGCTTGAGTCAAAGCCTCCTTTAGTTGAGCAAAAGGAGCCTCAGCAGCATGTGACCACTTGAAACTATCTTTCCTTGTCAAATCAATCAATTGTTTGCAAATCACCCAAAATCCTTGAATGGATCTCCTGTAGTACCAGTCAGAGCTTGGAATCTTCTCAGTTTCTTGAGTGTAGTAGGAGTAGACCAGTTCTTCACAGATTCCACCTTCTTAGGATCGATACTCACCCCTTCTGTTGTAATAAAAAAACCAAGGTATTCAATTTTTAACTCCAAAGAAGCATTTATTCTGCTTGGCAAAGAGTTGGTGTTGATGAATCTTCTCAAATACAGCTCTCAAATGACTCAAATGATCCTCCATGTTACTGCTATAGATGAGTATATCATCAAAAGAAAACTAGCACTTGCTTCCTGAGGAACTCCTAGAGAACATTCTTTCAAACTTGGAATGTTGCTGGTGCATTTAACAAACCAAATGGCATCGTCAAGTACTCAAAGTGCCTGAGTGAGTTCTAAAAGCTTTTTAGGTACATCCTCCGTTGCCATCCTCATTTGGTGGTATCCAGAACTTAAGTCTATTTTTAAAAATATATTGGAACCTCCCAGTTCATCTAACAAGTCTTCCACAACAAGGAATTGGAAACTTGTTCTTGACAGTGAGCTTATTCAAGTCTCTGTAGTCTACACAAAGAATCCATGTCCCATATTTATTTCCCACTAACACTACTAGTGAAAAAAAGGACTACAACTAGGATGTATTATCCCTTGACCCAGCATCTGTTGCACTATTCCTTCAATTATATCCTTTTTGACTGAACGGTATCGGTAAGGTCTTCTGTTCACAGGCTCAGCACCGTGTAATATAATTCTATGATAAAAGTACCTCTTGAAGAAGGCAATTCAGTAGGTTCTTCAAACATTTAGCAAATTCTAATAGTAACTGTAGAAGTCTAGCATCCACGCCTTGCTTTTCTATAGCCTTAAGTGTATGCCATTGTTCTTTTGTACTACTCATTGGAACTACCTGGATCATGCATAATTGAGATTGGTTATCTGAATGCTCGGCCAACTTCCCAGCATTAGAAGCTTTTACTTGACTACCGGCACCTCTCAGTAAATGTTTTCTCCCCTTATATCAGAATTCCGTAGTTAGTTTGCTGAAGTTCATCTTGATATTTCCTATGGTCAGCAACCACTGCAACCCAAGTACCACTCAAATAGGAAACCAAAGGTAGTAGTAAAAACTCGGTTGCAAACTAAACTCCTTGTAGAAGCCATGTAGTAGTGCATACTTTGTCCACCCTCATGTCACCATTGGTTGCAGCCACCATTTGAGGAACAGTGGACCTAACTTTACGACCTAAATGTCTTGCCAATTCAGGATTCAAGAAAATGTGTGAGCTTCCCGTGACAATCAATATATGCAGTGCCTTCTTTGAGTAGCCTAAGGATCCATTCAAGGCATGAACAGAGATCTCCATGTGTTCTACAGGCTGAACCAACTCCAATTGATTGGACACCTCTTGTGCTGCCTCTTCTTGTTCTTTCCCACTGATCTCCTTCTCGATTCCTCAAATTCAAACGGATATAACAATTTGGAAGTTTTACATTTATGGCCTACTATGTACTTCTCATTACAGAAATAACACAACCCCTTTAGAGGAAGAGTAACTGTTGGTTAAAGGTGTAGGCAACAACGGCTTCTTGTTATTGTTGTAATTTGTCTGATCCACGAACCTCCCTGAACCCATACCTGTCTGTGTGGTTGTTGGTTGCCCCGATAGCAGCAAAATAAGCTTCTTGCACTTTTGTAGGCCTGAAATAGTGATATAGGGTTTGTGATCTTTACAGAAATATTTAGCTCTGGCATAAATCCCCCAATGAAACAGCTGATTGCATTTTCTTGAGACAAATTCAGCCTAGTTAAATTTCTCTAGAATACTGTCGGATACTCCTTCATAATTCCGACTTATTTAACTTTCTTGATTTCCTCCGTGGGATCATCAAAATCAGTTCCAAACCTCTATACCACAGCCATAGCATACTCCTCCCAACTAGTTGGTCTTAAGTATTGTCTGTATCTCATGAAAGAGAGATGCCATTGGATGACATCTCCTCCAAGTGCGTAGAAGCCACTGATACTTCAGCTTCATTACGCACATTTTCCGTAGAAAAAATCTACTCCATCTTAAACAACCAAGATCTTAAATCTTCACCTGTAAACCTGAGAAACTCCACTCTTAACCACTTTGAGAAATTGGAATAGTGAGTATTATAGTTAGTAGGACCTTTGTCTCTATGAACCCTATCTTCAGATTGCCCTAAATTAGAAGGATCCCCTAGTTCCCCAGGAGATTTGTCGCTTCCTTCTTGTCGATTGCTGATCAACTGCTCCTTCAATTCCAAGACAATTTGACCCAGTTTCTTCAAGCTTGTAACCTTCCCTGGCAATGCACCTAGTCAGAGAGACCATACGCGAAACTATTTACTACTAGCCGAAGAGGCCATACGAAACAATTTACTACTAGCTTTCTACCCGAATCTCTGACCTGCACACCCTCCTAACTCCTATGAAGGTTGATGTCCTCAAGGCTGAAGACTTGTGATGTCCTGCCTGATCATATCTCCCTAATATTTTGTTGGCTTGCTCTTAACTCTTCTTAAGCCCTCCAATATCAACGTCTCACACCTCCTTACTAGGGCGTCTATGCATCTCCTCTTGAAATGTTTGAGCCATCTTAGTCTAACTTCCTGCATCTTGTCTGCTACGGAGGCCACTTCCACCTTGGCTCGAATATCTTCATTACTCACCATATCTCCCCTAATAAGGCCACACATCCATCTTAACATCCTCATTTCCGCAACTTTAATTTTCTGGATATGAAAGTTCTTGGCTAGTCAGCACTCTGCCCCATACAACAAAGTCAGTCTAATAACTGCTCTATATAACTTACATTTAAGTCTCACTGACACCTAGCCACCATTTCAATCACACGGCACAAATGTGATGGGTGACATCCTCGTTAATCTCCCTATTGCCTTGGATAATAGCCTCAAGTACTTGGAACTCCCTTTCTTGGAGATGACTTGAGAATCCAACCTTGCTTCCACGTCAGCTACCCAAGGCACATCACTGAACTTGCCAAAGTAAAAGTCAAGTACAAACAACATCATTATATTTTTCTAAAATCCAAAATTAATGTAATGTGGCAGCTAATACAAGCCTATGGAGCTATAGACTAGAGGCAGAGAAGAACTACACAAAAGGCAAAGAAGGGTAAAGTATAAACATTTTGCATGTTTAAAGCTGCATATGAGAAACTTCTGCCATTTCATGGTTTCCCTCTAAAGGAACAATATACAATTTCAAATAGCATGGCCAGAACAATATGCAAATTCAAATAAAACAGCCTGATGTTCAGAAATGCGAAGGACAGCGCATGGGAGAGCAGCCATAGAGAAAGCAAATAAAATTAGAAGCAGTAACACACATCACAAGTCCACAAAAGAAAATGATCTCCTCTCAGATTGCCAATGTATGGACGAAAGAGCTTACAACTATCTCCAGTAACTCTAAAGCACAGCTACAATTACTGAACAATCAGATGGTGATAACAAAAAATGAAACATATGGCAAAATATTTAGGGCAAAGGTTTGTTCTTAACAGACGGTGGGAGTTATGGGCAGATTTCTTTATTTATAAAAGGAAATGTAAATTCGGTTACAGAAGTACAAAATGAGGTAGTGAAAGCATACAAACTACAGTATAGCTGTATCTGTTACAATCTTTAAAATTCTATAAAATCTGTGTACAGAACTAAGTCTCCATATTTCCCCCTACACCAAAAGTATAGATTTGAAGACATCTATTTTTTACAATAGGTAAATGATTGTTATGATTCTCAAAACATCTCTTATTTCTTTCCAACCAAATGGTCCAAAAGAGCAAAGAGGTATGCTTTCTAACTTTTCTTCAGATTATTCCTGACTTTCTGATTCTACCAACAAATCAAACAGGCATTTCAGCAGTCATATTCAGGAACAGATCCTGTAGCTGTTCTTACAACTGTTATGCAAAAACAGATGTTCAGATACTGAGAATTTTCACGGGAAAAGCATCTATTGAACAAAGGAATTCCCTATCTGCATATCTTGAGTTAAACATGCATTTCTAGCTGCCATCCAACAAAGGGGTGCTTTGTTACATCTTTTATGGTCAAATTATATCCCAGACACCTATTTGTTAAAGCAATACACTACAACAACTATCTACAGAGAATTTGCCATCATTTTCATCTGTCCGAATCTGAGAGTTCAACCTACTAGCACCAACGATCGAAGGCTCCAACTAGTTTAGAAGTTGACAAATTTCGTTTACTTCCCAATCATTAAACTTTCTCCTAAAACTGAATCTCTATTTTTTCCATGTAAGCCACTCTACATACACTTGCTACTGTTTATTCCTTCTTAAACTATACAATGCAGGAAACTTTGCTCATCAGTTTATCATCGCCAGCAAAAGCTGTCCAGAAATTAACTCTACTCCAATTCCCAATCTTCATGAAAGAATTTCAGAAATTTAGGCCATAATCAACTTATGTGCTCCGATAATCCAGTTTTTGAAGGCATAAACACTGCACAGGGTGTCCAAGATACATCTCTACGATATGTGGTGTCGATAAGCTGCTTCCTCATTTCCTCTCCATTTTCATTTTACCTCCGCAAACATTTGAATAACACTCTAATTATGGAATTTTAGATTTTAACTCCCAAATCATCACTTTTTCTGTCCTTTATAACTTACAGTCACTTCACAAAATGGAACTTTTTCCTTTCCAAGGAAACTGACTTCTCATGGCCTTTTTAACACAGCTAGGAATGGGAAGAAGTTTGATTAAAGTCAGCCTCCCAACAAAGAATAGGTACTGTTTTTTCAGGGGCTTGCTTCTTGCACATCTATCTAACACTCCTTACCAAATCCTCTGATCCATCACCTTAGCACCCAATGGAAGCCTTAAATAGACATTAGGGAATTTCTCAACTTCACATCCCATCAATTCGGTGAATTTGTTTGATGTTGCTATCTCCTACACATTCATGTTACTTATTGATGGACAAAGCAAATGCTACAAAATTTCTTACATCAAAAATCTTGCTTAGAGTTTTCTGATTAGGAAATCTGACAGAAGCTACATATATTTAAGGAGATTCTTTTATAAAATTAAAACTAAAATATAATTTTACTAGAACTGGTTAGCCAAAATATGGGGTAAGTGTGAGACTTAGAAAATTTCTTTTTCTAGACAAACCCTAAGGCTTAAGATACATACTACTCATCAGCTTTTGAACAAAATAAGCTCAAATAGGACGGAATATATAGAAGATCAAACCGTTGGCTTAAGAAGTTTGGGATTAAGGCATAGTTGATTATTGATTAATTCTCCAAAAACACACAGAACGAAAAATGAATCTTAGAGCAGGATTTTAGGGCACACACCCTGCTAAAGTCAGTTCCTTAACCACTAAAACATTCAACTTCAGCCAGTTAGCAACTTTACTTACATATTGATAAAACAACTATTAAATATATTAACATGAGACAACAAAAGAATAGCAGGAAACAGAGGGGAGTCACGGAGAGATACAGATGCAGAAATATTCAGTGGAAAATCCAGGATTTGAAGGTTGTGGGTGCTCACTTCCTTTAACATAAAGGTTCTAGCTAAGAAGGAAGCAATAATTTTATAGTTTCGTTAGTAAATGAAATACAAAAAATAGGAAAGTGAAAACAATAAACCAAAGATAAAGAAACAGGTCAGCAGTAAAAAGGTATAAAAATGAACCAAAAAACAGTATGACGAAGTGCCTTTATTCAAAAAAAAAAAAAAAAAAGAAGCACTATTGCTACTAGGATTCGAACCCTCGCCACAGGGTTCTGTGTGTGCTAAGTACAACTTCAGCACAAATACACCAGCAACAACAACAAGAAACCCAGTATATTCCAACAAAGTGCGGTCCGGGTACTTGCGAATATATTATACCCGTTTGCAGTATATATACAAAGTCCCCGTTGGGATCAATGGGTGCTCAAGCACCCGCCACGCTGTATGTGGGTCTGCCCCTGGAAACATTAACCTATTTCCTCTTTTAAGAGTCAAGAAAAATATTACTGTAAGTATTACAGTTAAGGGATAGATCAGCCAGATTGCAGCTAGACAAAGAGAAACAATGGAGAGAGAACCTGCATTTCTTAAAGCACTTTGCATTTTTGTGTATACCAATTTATCCAAATTCCAACATAGAAAAAGTGTACCTTTCATTTTGGTTAAGGCGAGTTCCAAAAAAGAATGCCACAGAAAGCAACCAACAATCACTGTGCACGGCAACCAGTGAAAGCCAATCTCCCCGATTCATCCCATCCCTCGCAAAATTTATCCCTAATGCTGGCTCTGGGAGCTCAGGTGGGACTTCTTCAGCAGGAAGGTTGACTTCCCAGGTCTCATTCGGATGTCCATATAGACACAAATTTTCTTTCTCTACACCCAAGTAATAAAACATGAATAAAAACAAGATTCAAGCAGAACAGTCAGGATCATACAAATTTAGCACACAAATTACTTTTTTCTAAATTTATAAAAACTAAGTCAGTCGCAGAAGTCCGAGTAAAACTCTTCGTATATGTAACAGAGATCCAATTTTTGTTTCATTTTTTCTCAATTTTTCAAGGACAAAGTTAGTATAACACAGGATGTGTAGCAGGCACAAAGCATTAATTCAAGTCCTAGTAGGTGAACCAAGCCTGGAATTTAATGGAAAAAGATAAATAAAGAAACAAGCCCATTGCTCTCCGAAAATTGAAGTTGGAAACAGTGAATTTCTTAAATATCAAATAATAAGATTTAATGGTCAAAAATACACCTAAAGGATCCCAAATTTTTGAGTTTCATACCTGATCCATCAAAGTTGATCAGTTTTCTACCTAAATTATCACCAATTATTTTCAAAACACATGTCTAACTATCAATTATTCAATTTTTAACAACTGTGATATTTTAGCTAGGAAAAGTGAACAATTGATAGTCGATATGAGTGTTAATAAATAATTGGTGATACTTCAGATCGAAAAACTTGCATACCTGATAGTTCGGGTATTAAATTCAAAAACGGATACTTTAGATATGTTTTTGATCCTTCACTAAAATAAAGTAATAATGTTAGCATTTCAAAAAATTTCCAAGGAAACCAATTTCGTGCAATTTTCGTTTCAACAGCAGTAAATCCCAATAACGAAAACAACACGAAAAATTAGTGAGAACCAAATGAAAAACCGACGTCCTAACCTAATTAAACAAATTAAACTGAAAAAAATACTGTCAATTATAGATAACTTAACAGAAAATTACCTGGATCACATAGATTATAGAATTCATACACATCTGGAAAAAAAATCAATTTTAAACCAAAATTCCAAAAAGAAAAGGAAAGAATTTCAAAAATAAAATAGATGAATTTGCATGTGTGTTTGCACCATGTGTTAAAGCGCGAACTATTGCAGAACGACGAGCATTATAATCTTTGAAGATCTCTTCTACACTTTTAGGACTTGAAGAAACTGATGACATTTTCTTTTCCAGAAACTTTGAGATCTTTTAGCAGAAGCAAAGGAAGATTAGGGGAACGACAGATCTTATAATATAGATTTTATGAGAGAGAAATCAAATAATATGGAACGAAATTGGATTTGAGAAGCTGTTTTTTTGTAACAGCTGCTTGTCTGGATGGTTGTTACCTAGTATATTTTATTGTGTTACTTATTAAATTAAAATAAAATTTTTATTTTGATTATTATTTAAATTTTATTTTCTTTACTATTATATTTAAAATTTACTCCTTGACAATAATGAAAAGTATCATTCTATGTGATGATCTCATTATTTTTTTCTCTCATTTTATTTTTATTTATTATTGAATAATTTTATTTTACTTTTTAAATATGCTTTTATAATTATCTCATATTTTATTTTTTTAAAATTTTGTTCTTCAAGTTGTTGACATGTGATAATATATGATTAATATAATTTATTTAAATTTTTATTAAAATAATAGAATAGAATATGTAACAAACATCCCATAAATATTAAGTGAGTGTGAAAGGAAAATAAGGAAACAAATAATTTTTTACCACTTATATTTGTCGGATTTGCAAAACAAACTTTCTGAAAATCCCAATATTTTAAAGTAGTACAGTAACATGGGCCGTTTTTAATAAAATAAATTAATTGATCCTACGTAAAATCGTATTGTTGAAATTCATCATTCATCTATAACATATTCAGTCGAGTACCTTTTCAAATTCATAAAAAGCTTGACTAAAACTCCATTTTAAACACCAAAGACATAATTCTAAATTTTATGACTTATTAATTTTTTGAGTTGAGGATTTATAAAAATAGTTTTTTAATTCCAAAAGATAGAGGGATGAGGTGTATGGAGAAACTCAATCCTAACAGGTGGACAAGTCACGCATCAAAATGTGAAACATCAGCTTAATCAAAGCTCAAACTTGAAATAAGTATCCTTGATCCTGTTCTGATAACACCTTAGTACTAGTATTACTAAATATATCACATGAAATCATCTCATGTATGGTAAAAAAAAATATTACACAGTCGGTCATCTTTTGGTACCACTCTTAGAATTCTCGTCTACTCGCTCTTGACTCATTACTGGATCGGGATTAGCTTGCAACAGTATCCTGCCCACCAAAGATCTACCTCGAACAAAGCCCAAAATTTCAAGCATGTGAAAGTACTCAAGTGATTTTACTAGTAGCCTTTCCATACGGCAAAGTGGCTTTTCTACAATAATATTCGTAACCTTTTTATCTTTTATGTAATTACTTGTATATGAGAAGAAGTCATTTCATATTCACTTTTAAAACACAATTTCCTTTTCAAGTTTTGAGAATTGAAAGATATTTTTTTTCTTGATCTAGTTCTCACCTTTTATTACTCAAATTTCTTATTTTTGGCCTAGTTAAATATTTAATTCATTTATTCTTATTTCTTTAACTTAATGAAAAGAACAAAAAATAATTAATCCAAATTCACTTGCCCTTAACTCCTATTTTACAATTTTAACTTTGTTTGCACATTTAAGATTTTTCTAGAAAGCAGTTTGGCACCACTTGTGGGGATACACAATTATGATATTATTTCAATCTACCATTTCAACTCTTTTCTAGGTTATTAGGCTTTTCCACTAAAAATCATTTACCATGTTTGAAATCCCTCATAACAACCCACTTATTTGTGATCGATTTTAACAATTGGCTCATATGGGTTTGCTAATCCTTAGGTAGTGTTAAATGTATGGGTTGTGAAACGCTGGAAGGAACGTGAACCAAAACAAGAGCATTTTCAGGCATCTTCGCAAGAAAATGTAGAAAATGGACATACAAGGAGGAATCGAGCCCCAAATAATGAAACCAACTGGGACAACGAGTACTATCGAGATCAGTATTGTCACGCCCTAAAGCCTACATCTTGGATGGGACACAGTACTCAGGAATCACAAGAGCTAATCTTTGATTCATATATGCTATAAGATTCATGACATAAAGACTGTACGAAAGCAAAAGATACTCATATCATGATAAATAAAGAGATAATACTAAAAGTATAATATCAAGTTGTCAACAGTTGACCTATAAAAACTTAACTGAATAATAAAACTATGCCTAAAAATCTCTACATAACATTGGATGAGTTGTTGCGACAAACCCCCAGATAACTCTGAAGTCAAAACTTGTAATGACCCTTAAGGTCATTTATCATAACCTCACATTGTCTTGTATCTTAGAGTGTTTCAGTAGTTTCCCCAAGTTATTTATGACTTGCTGGGACCGACAGTTCAGATCCCTGG
>JBDJHY010000002.1:10171401-10185719 GCA_039654485.1 Withania somnifera
TTCCTGTTGGGATTTATATTTCACATCTCTTTTATGTTTTCCTTCTCTTCTTCTCCTTCTGCCTTTGTTTTGGGTTCGCGTTACTGTCCCACCGTTACTCTCTCTAGGACAGGATCAAGTTTGACTACATGTGAGGTATAGACTCCATCACAATCTAATTTGCGGGTCGTGACACCTCATGAAAAAACTATTTGTGGGGATGCAACTAACAGGGCTCCTGGTCATCCTATCAGTAATGCATCCTAACCAGTTCTAGTAGCCTAGCCTAAATAACTCATCATTGTAGAGTTAAGATATTCCATGTAATTTATGGTCCAGGCATTAACTGTCTAAGTCAATAACCAAGCTTTCGCTCCTACTTCCCCATTTAAGGGAAATGTTGCTGCCTGATCTCAAGATTTTCTTTGGATGAACCCTCCTACTTTTACTGGGTCTAAGGTTGAGGAGGATCCTCAAAACTTTCTAGATGAACTTGTGAAGATTTTTGAAGTTATGCAAGTGACTGAGAGAAATAGAGTTGAGCTAGAATCCTATCAACTTAAGGTTGGGGCTCATATTTGGTAAACTAAGTAGAAAGGGTATAGAGGTCTTGGTTATACTCCGGTGTATGGGAGTGCTTTATTGAAGAATTTTTGGATAGGTTCTTCCTTAGGCAGACAAGGGACGCTAAGGTTGAGGATTTTATTAATCTGAAGCACTATGTCTATGAAAGGCTCTTGCTTGAAGTTTACCTAGTTGCCTAGATATTCTCCCGAGATGGTTGTTGATCCGAGGTCTAGGATGAGAAAGTATGTTTCTAGTATGAATGATCTAGTAAAGAAACAATAAAGTTATGTAGATTGGATACATGAACATCTCTAGACTTATGATGCACTCTCAGTGGATAGAGGAAGAAAAGTTGAAAGAAAGGGAGAGGCAGAATAAGAGGGCTAGATTAAATTAGTTTGGTCAAACTCAACAACAGGGTTATGGCAGAGCCAACATGCCTCAGTCTCAACAGATAATATGGCTCCATCTTCAGCTAGTGCACCGACTCTTACTATTTGGGATAAGCAGTTTCAGAAGGGAAATCCCCCTGGGGAAAAGTCATAGGGTATCGTTCAATCCCACACCATGACTTTTCCCACTTGCACTTAGTGTGGGAGAAATCATTTAGGGAGGTGTTTGGTTGGATAAGATGGTTTCTTTCGGTGTGAAAAACATGGTCATAAGATTAGGAATTATCCAGTGTTAAGGAAAGGAAATCAGAATGCGGGCGAGTCTCAGTCTACAATATTAGAACCTCCACCAAGCCACAATACTCAGTAGGGTGCTACTAGTGAGACTAGTGGTAGGCAGTGCCAAAACCAGTTATATGCACTAGGTCCCATCAGGACCAAGAAGAGTCACCTGATATTGTTACTAGTATGTGAAAAGCCTTTTCTGTTTATTGTTTTGTGCTAATGGATCCAGTGGCTACACTATGTTATGTTACACCTTATTTTTCTATGAAGTTTGAGGTTAGTCCTGTTCAGCTTTCAGAGTCACTCTCAGTTTATAATCCAGTTGGGGATTCCATAGTAACTAAAAAAGTCTATTGGAATTACCCAGTTTCACTTCTTGGGAGAGTCACCTCAGCAGACTTGGTAGAATTAGATACGGTGGATTTTGACGTAACTTTAGGTACAGAATGGATGTATTCTTATTTTATTCTATTGATTGTAGGACCCAAATAGTCAAGTTTCAGCTTCCAGGTGAGCCGACCTTAGAAAGAGGAGGTAGTTCCATTGCTTCTAAGGGTCATTCATTTCCAACCTCAAAGAAAAAAAATGATCTTCAAGGGTTTCATATATCATCTGGTTAGGCTTAACTGTTCTGAGTTGAGACTACCGCCATGCAGTCAGTCCTAGTTGTTAGAGAATTTTTAGCAATTTTCCCAGATGATCCAACTGGTATTCTAATAAACTGGGAGATTGATTTCAGGATTGATCTTTTTTTGAATACACAACCTATATCTATTCCTGCTTATACGATGGCTCCATAAACACTTAAAGAACTCAAAGAATAGTTAGTTGAATTATTAGACAAAGGGTTCATTAGGCCCAGTGTTTCACCTTAGGAAGCCCTTGTTTTATTTGTGTAAAATAAATATTGTTCTCTCTGTGTGTGTATAGATTAGTGATATCTTAATAAAGTTACCATCAAGAATAAATATCCCATCCCAGAATTGATGATCTCTTTGACCAATTTCAAGGTGCCAATGTCTTTTCAAAAATAGATCTCTGGTCCGGTTACCATCATCTCAAGGTTAGGGAATGGGATATCCCAACGACTACCTTTAGAACTCATTATGGTCACTACGAGTTTGTAGTTATATCTTTTGGATTGAACAATTCCCAAACCGCCTTCATTGGTCTTATGAATAGATTATTCAGGACTCATCTTGATTCCTTTATCATCGTGTTCATCAATTACATCCTAGTCTATTCCAAGAATGAGGAAGATCATGCTAATCATTTAAGGATTCTTCTCTAGACCTTTCTAGACCGTTAATTATATGCTAAGTTTTTCAAGTGCAAATTTTGGTTGAAAATTATAGCTTCCCTCAGCCATGTTGTGTCGAGAGATAGTATTTGGGTTTATTGTCAAAATATAAATGATTTAAATAAATTTCCTAGACCCGCCTCTCCTGCTAAAATTATAAATTTCGTAGGGTTAGATGGGTATGAACGGAGGTTAGTTCCTGGTTTTTCCACCCTAGCAGCTCCTCTTACTAGATTTACCCTGAAGAAAGTTATGTTTGAATAGTCTGAATCTTGTGAGAAAAGTTTCCAAAACTTGAAAGATAAGTTGAATTCGGCTCCAGTTTTTACCCTACCAGAGGGTAATGCTGGGTTTGTGGTCTATTATGATATTTCTGTTATTGGTCTTGGATGTGTCCTCAGGTAGAATGGAAAGTCATAACTTATGCTTCTAGGCAACTCAAGTTCCATGAGAAGAACTACCCGACTCATAATCTCGAGTTAGCAGTTGTAGTCTTTTCTCTTAAGTTATGGAGACACTACTTGTATGGTGTCCACATGGGTGTTTTCACCGACCATAAGAGCCCCTAGTGTGTGTTTGACCAGAAGGACCTAAATTTTTGTCAGAGGATATGGTTGTAGTTACATAAAAATTATGATGTGAGTGAACTTTACCACCCTGGCATAGAAAATATCATAGTTGATTCCCCTTAATAGAGTTTATATGGGTAGCTTGTTTCATGTTGAAGGGAGTAAGAAAGAGATTTCTAGAGATGTGCATCCGTTTACACACTTGGGTATCAGAATGGATGAAGCTGATGATGGTGGTATGTTGGTTCTGAATGCATCTGTCTTATTTAATGGTGGAGATAAAGGAAAATCAGGAAAGAGATCCATATTTACTTAAGCTGAAGAGTGCAGCTGGTAGGCATAAGGGGTAGGTTTTCTCCAAAAGGGGAGATGAAGTGGTAAAGTCTGAGGTTAATTATGTGTTCCTAATGTAGATGACTTAAGGGAAAGGATCTTGTCAAAAGCTCAAATTTCTAGGTATTAAGTTCATCCTGGTGCCACTAAGATGTACAGGGATTTAAAGGAACTTTTCTGGTTGGAAGGAATGAAGAGGGACATAGCTTAGCATGTAGCTAAGTGTCCAAATTGCCAACAGGTTAAGGCGGAGCATTAGAAGCCAGCAGGTGAGATGCAAATATTTGAGATTCCTACTTGAAAGTGGGAGGTTATCAAAATAGATTTTGTTACAGGGTTGCCACGTACTAAGAAGTAGAAATATTCCATTTGGGTAATTGTGGATAGATTAACCAAGACAACTCATTTTCTACATGTTCACACTAGGATGACAACAGATGAGTGTGGTATATTATACCTTTAGAAGATTGTTCGTATGCATGGTGTATCCTTGACCATCATTTCGTTTAGGAGAACTCATTTTACTTCACATTTATAAAAGTCGATACAATAAGGTTTGGGTTCACAGGTTTATCTCAACACTTCTTTCCATCAGCAAACAGATTGTCAGGCTGAGCAGACCATTCAGATTTTGGAGGATATGTTGAGAGCTTGCTCACTCAATTTCAATGATAGTTGGGATGAACACCTACCTTTGGTTGAATTTTCATATAATAATAGTTATCACTCCGACATTCAGAGGGCTCTATTTGAGGCATTATATGGGAGGAGGTGTAGATCTCCCATTGGATGGTTCAAGGTTGGTGATGTACCTTTGATTGGTCCAGACTCTGTATTTCAGGATACTCAAAAAGTTCAACTAATCTAGGATAGGTTGAGAACAACTTAGAGCAAGCAAAAGTCATATGCTAATGTTAGGAGGAGAGATTTAGAGTTTGAGATAGGTCATTGGGTTTTCTTGAGAGTGTCACCAATGAAGGGTGTGAAGTGGTTTGGGAAGAAAGGGAAGCTTAGTCCCTATTTTTTATCCCAAACCAAATTATGAGAAGAGTAGAAAATGTGGCCTATGAGTTGGACCTACAGGATAAGTTTGCAGCAGTCCATTCGGTGTTCCATGTGTCTCTTCAAAGGAAATTCTTAAGTGATCCTTCGTTGGTTGTTCCTATTGAGAGCATAGCTATTAAGGATAATCTCACCTATGAAGAAGTCTCAATTAATATTTTAGTTCATGGACTTCAAAATCATGAGGTGGATAAAATTAAGGTTTATTGGAGAAATCAAGAAGTTGAGGGTGCTACTTGGGAGGCAGCGGCTGATATGATGAAGAAATATCCCCATCTTTTACCTTCTAGCTTCAGGCAAGCATAAGGTATTAAATTCTAAAATTTTTAGTTTTTCTTTCAGTTTTGTGCTATGAGTCATTACTCTCTGTCTATTTTTTTATGTCAAGTTAAGTAAAATCATGTTTAGTTTCATCTAATTACTCAATATCATGCTTATTTTCAGCATAGTTCTCATGTTTTAGAAAATCCCTACCCAACCTAGCCAGTTCAGCTTTAAGCGTAACTCTCATCATTATTCGAGGTCGAATGATCTTAAGGAGAGATATTGTAACATCTCAAAAACCACCATAAGACATTCCTAAGTCTAAACAAAGGATGTTAGAAAATTTTCACAAAACTATAAAAAACTTTTTAGTTTTCACGGGTGGGTTCACGGACTGTAGAGTGGTTCCACGGACTATGGAATCAAACCTTAGAACACTCATATTGTCTCCTATAAAAACTTTAAAGTTGTTCCTTGATTATAATATCTTCAGCAAAGTGTGGTATGAGTGTTTGACGTGATTTAAGGTCGTAAACAACTCATCACACAAAGTTGAGTTCAAGGCTCTTCCTATATGCCTAGTTTTGATGTTACTTTGTATTTGAATAAACTTTAAACGACCACATATTTTAATATATATATATATATATATATATATATATTTATGTGATAAATCTAAATAGCTATGTGATAAATTACCTATCCAATAAAAATTTACGAGTCTAGTTTCCAACTCAACAAACCGCTCGTCATTTTGAGTCCGAATGAGGAAGTTATGACCATTTTAGTGAAGCACTATAAAGTTGTTCTGTTTTGACGGATCTTGGAAGTGGTTTGACGGTACGTCATCCAAGATGATGAACCGTGGAAATGGTTTGAAGGTCCTTCATCCAAGATGACTAACCGTAAAATAAACCATGGAATCACCCAATGTTTCAAGCATAGGGATGGTTCCACGGGTCGTCTTATGGTCCGTAAAATAGGATAACGGTCCATAAAACAAGCAGTGGAAAGCTAAAAACTCCCCTTTTAGCCCATTTTCCCATAGTTATTATGGACTTTTAGCACTATTTAATGACAAATCCCACGTTGTTTTTAGCTGATTCTCCCTCGGTATAAATACCCAAAACCCTTGATTATTTTACTCTATACACTTGACAAGATATCATATAACAGAGGAAATGAGAAAATCTCATACAAATATCAAGCCTAGGGTTCCATACCTTCATCTTCCTCAAGAAATTCTTCTAGGAAATCATTCCAAAATAGGTACGGGGGTATTCGATGAGAACTCTTTTTATTTTCATGCCCAAAGACTCTCGGTTTATGAAAAATATAATTTGTTTCATTTGGGGTTTGAAGACTCAAATTTATGAACATGAACTGATTCTATGATTTCAATGATAAATTATTTTCATAAAATAGACATTTTTGCATGATAATTACTTGCTTTTATGAACACTTATCACTGTATCAATGTTTTACTTGATCAACTAGTAAGACAAGAGATACCATATTTTAGCCCTGAAATTCTTATAACTATAATTAAGCGTATCATGTGATGCCATTACAAATCATGAAATAAGATTTATGAAATAATACAAGAATGAAGTAGCTTTGGATCAATTTATAATTTTAAGTTTCTAGCATTTAGTTATGTCACTTTTAAGAACCTTTTTATGAATATAAACACATATATTTTTTGGAGGATTAGTTAGCACCAAGAGGATTAACTCAGTCCATCACTAAGGATGCAATTATAAGTTTAGTCGTAGCCATGAAAAGTTAGGGTGACTCTTTGCCAATATGGGTTATAAGATATTGGACCTTTTTCGGTGTGGATTTAAGACATCAAATTTATATAGCTCGTACCAGAGTCTCTATATATTAATAGAAACTCCCAACTCATGAATAAGATTTCTAAGACTAAAAAATAATGGGTGGCCTAATAAACTGTGATTTCTCTATGAAAGTCCAAACTTTGTTTAAGACTGTTGTTTTCTCTTTACTACAACATTTGGTTCATAGCACATGTGTACTTTTCATCTTTGATATTTATCATGATTGTTGCATACACTCCCGTACCAGTATTTACTAACCCGTTTTGGCTGCATGTTATTATGTAATGCAGATACAGGTTTCGCTATTAAACCTCGAGATTAGTAGAGCAGACTTCCTAAACACCTTAGTGAGTCCTCACATGCTAGGGATTGAATTTGTTCTTTCCCTTTGGTCTTTACCTTATTTGTTCATGTTGAGAGATGCTTTGGTGTTGTCGTGACATTTTGCCTAGTCTTTATAGAGGTTTTCATACATAGCATCTTATTTAGTAGATTCACACATTTTTGCCGTTTGTAGACACTTAATAATTTTGTTTAGACTTTCCTTTATGATATCTAGTATACTTTCATGCTTTAGATTGCTTTCGTTGTACATGTCTATGTGTACGAACAGGTTCTTATGCCAAGGGCCTGCTTGGGGCTCACTTTTCAGTCCTTAGCGTCGTGTGCCTTCTAGAGGGTAGTCTCGGGGTGTTCCATCCTTTTCTAGTTGAGTTTTCCATCTCAAATAGTTCGAATTACAATAATTTCATTGATCATTCCATTATGGATCTTCTATAAATTACAAAGATAAATTACGCAATGCATATTATTTTGAATACAATAAACCAAACGGTCAATAAGAAATAATTCTGATATATAACTAATCTCGAAATAATTTATCCAGATATAACTAATTTCACATTAGCTAATCCCAACATAACTTGTTTTTAAACTAAACGATCCCTATATGTCAAATAATGAATTCAAATCTTGTATAACCTAATCTTTTTATGTGATTTTTTAATAAATACTTGCATTGAATTTTATAATTTGTTAATAGAGTTCATGAACAATAATTTTTGGACTAAAATACATTTTTAGAAGCTTTAAATTTTGAAAAAACATATAAACCAAATTCAGAAGCACAATTTTATGTTTAAAAGTCTCGCATTTATTATTGAATGCACCATTCTATCAGTAATAAATAATAAGTGAAATAAAACTTCTACAAAAACGAAACGTGAAAAAAAAAAAACATGATGAGATTTTAACTTTACAAAAAATAATGGAATTGAGTAAGGTCGGTAATAAAAAAAGGGAAATGACAAAAAATAGCAAATATAAGGCCTAAATTAATTTAATAGAATTTTTTTTTTATTTTTTAAAAGATAGAAAAACTTGAAAAAATATATCGGCTACAACTCAGTGACACTCACCCAAAATCGGTCCCAACTCGGTTGTATTAATTCAACTTAAGTGGTATATAGTCTTAAGTTTATAAAGTTGTATATACTTGAGTTACAAAGTTATATATAGACTTAAATTTTTGTTCAGCTACGACCCAATTTTAACTTGGTCCAACTAGCCCAACTTGCTTGTAGATAGTTCAACTTAAGTTTTATATAGGCTTAAGTTTAATAAGTTGTACATAGTTCAATCGAGTTTAACTTAAAATTGTATATAGTTCAATCGAGTTGATACTCAACTGTAGCCGAGCCAATTTTAGGCTATTTTTCATAATTTTTAAATTTTAACTATTTCCTTATAATAAAATTCTAAATATTTGACCTTTTTAAAATTGTTTAAAAAAAAACATTTGCTCCACTACAGTAGCTGCAATTTACATTTTGATATATAGAAAGGACCCAGCAAAAATATAATTATCTCCTTCCTAGTTTTACACGTGTTAAAAGATGTTGATAAGGAAGTAGGATAAGGCCAAGTACATGGTATACATTTTGTTTCCTTCTGCTACAACTCTTCAAAATCATGATAGTCTTTTTTATGACTTTTCTATGTAATATATATATATATATATAGAATTGTGTCTGTTCTAGAATAACATAGCTTCACAAAAGCAATAGAGTAAGAAACATAATAATTACTCAGATGGAAAATTGTGTTGGTGTCTCCTTGTCTATGAAAAATGTAAAATAAAAAATGGTCTCTCTGTATGTTGGCGGAATCTCGTGAAAATTGGGGACCAAATTGATTGTTGTAGGTCTCAAGTGTGTGGAGAGATTTTAGTTTAAAAAAATATGAAAAAAAGGTTACAACCAGGATCTCCACTTGTCTGGTGATAGTCCGCACAACAATTAGAGGGATCATATTTGAAATTATATCATTTATTTTTGCAGTTAAGCAAAAATAACAATTAAAAGAAAATTTTATTTAGTTATTGACTGTATGAAAATATTTTACTCAAGCAAGGAGTTTGCTAATTCTAAGCTACATTCTTTATTAATTTATACCAGCAGTTCTTACAGTAAAAAAGGTTGCCCCTTCTTTTTCTTCAAATAAACGGGGATTTACAACATCACTGCTCGCTGATTTTTATTAATAAAGAAGGGCCGAAATTAATAAACTTTATAACTTTTCAAATCTAAATAATAAGTTTGAAAACGGTATAACTATTCTTTTTCTTATTTTTGGAAACAATGAGAAAGAAAAGTTATAATTTTCAAACTTTCTAACTTTTCTTATCTCTGGAAAAATAAGAAAAAGAAAAGTTAGAAAAAACTTACAAAAAAATTAGTTAGAAAAATTTTCAAATCTAAATAATCAGTTATAATTTATAACTTAGAAATGTATAAAAAAAACTTTAAATAATGTAAAGTTATATAAAATTTGAAAAAAACTTAGAAAAACTTAGTTACAAAAGTTATAACTTACAAATTGAAAAACATACAAAGATACTACAAGCTTACCTTACAAAACATCAAATTTTATATGCTATATAAATTCCAAATTTTATATTACTTATATGCTATATAAACGTCAAATCTAAAAAGATAAAATTATTTAAAAAAAAATTAAACGTAAACTTACAAGTTACAAAATTATTAATTAAAAAAATAGTAAATTATTCATACAATAATTATAAAATAATTTTTTTTAAAAAAATTATCTCGGTTCATCCCGTTCCGGTCAGTCCGGGTCCGTTCCAAAACCAGCCCGCTACACAATGGGACGGGACTGGGGTTCCGCACCAGTTATCTCTGAACGGTTCATCCCAATACCAATATTATTTCGGTTAGGACAATTCTAGTTCGATCAGTTATCGGTTCATCCCGATCCGTCCCGTCCTGGTACTGCTAATGCCTGACTTTAGTTGAAGGTTTTAGTATTTGATATTATTAAAGAATAAGAATCATTTAAATTCAAAGTTCAAATTTTAAAAATTAGTTGGATTATTCTTCTCTCATCTTTTAAGTTATTTTTAGTAATTACTATTTTATAAGAAAAATGCATAAATTAGAATGATTTATTGGGATTAAAAAAAAAGATAAATGATTTTGGTGGACATTTTGTAAGTTGAGTGAACATTTGGGGAATTGACTTGTGAAAAAGAAACAGAGATAATCTTCGTGGACCAATTCTTTGGCGTGTTTTCCCAAATTGATGTATTTGTATCAAGGACAATGTACAGCCTAGGGGCCCACTATTAAACAAAGAAAAACCTCAAAAAATGAAGAGGAGGACTATGTCAATTGTCATCACAGATGAATGATACAAATTAAAGTGAACATCAATTTCCTCTTCTCTCTACTTTCCTTTGTTATAAATATCATTCCTCCTCGTATACAATTCTTTATACTGCATACAATATACTCCACCGTACACGACATTTCTTATCTCAAAGTATAGTGAATTCGTATAACTTACTTGTAGTATTTCACGATGTTTCTCTTTTCACATTGAACAATCATACTCAGTCTCTATATCTTGGAGCTTTCCAAGTTCCAAGTCTTTTTTCTGTTTTTCCTTTTACCAATACAGTTAAAGTTAATCCCAGTTGAATTTGTACTAATTAATTCTTGTGTCTTCAACTTATTCTCCTCCTCTTTTTTTTCTAGAGTTTGGGTGTTAGTGGTAAAAAGTTTGAATATTTCAAGAATGACTTTTAGTTGTTTTGGTTCTTTTCGGCAGTGCAAGGACAACAGAGGAACTCAAGTACGAGGTAAGATCTGACGATTTTTTTTTTGTCTTTTCCATAATGGAACTAAAGATATTTATGCTTACCCTTTTTATGTTAATCCTTAACATGAATCATTTTGTACTATTCAGAATTTAGCATTTGTTGTAGCTTCTGTTATTTTCTTTTTGTTCTCATATTCACTTTTTTTTTTAAAAAAAAGTTACTATGAGATGAAGCTCCAATTGTAACAGAATGGAGCTTGAAAGTTGAACATAATGTTGTTCACGATTGAAAAAATATCTACATGTGAATTTGGACCGATGAACAATCCAGTTTTGCAAGTACAAAATGTTGGCCTCAATATACTAATTTTTAGCCCATTCTGTTGTATAAATGTACCATATTAATCACTTTCAGTAAAGTATCATAGATTTAGCACTTTCTGTATCGCACTTTCCGCTATGATATAATAGGAAGCGGAGCTTGTTTAGATTGAGCTTTGAATAAATTGGACATTTGTAGATTGAGGCATGTGTCATGATACCAGCAAAGACACTAGATGTGGTGATCTTATTCTGGTCTTAATTTCATTATGATTTGACCTTAATTTGATCCAATACGCAATATTTCAGAGATCAATGCCTAAGCCATTACAATGCCTCTTCCATACCTGTTTGTACAACCAATAGTTTTGTATGGTATAAACTGTAAAAGGGAGTTAATTGAGTAATTTCTGAAGATTCTTTGGATGTGTTTTCCCATTCTCTTGCTGATTTTCTCATCCATTTTCATCTTCTAAGATTTAATATTCTTTCATTCTTTTACTCTCTGAAGAATTACAGATTGCAACCAACAATGTGAGACTGTTTTCTTATAACTCGTTGAGATCAGCAACTGATAATTTCCATCCATCAAAGAAAATAGGAGGAGGAGGTTTTGGAGTTGTCTATAAGGTGAGAACTGTAATGGTCTTCCAGTCTTTACAACGTTTCTACATAAATAATGCCTTTATAGTGAAAACATTGAGAGAAAAAATGAGTTAAGTTGGTTTAATACATCTATGAAATCCTTGTTAAGCAACTTGATTGTTTGATTGCAGGGGGTTTTGAGGGATGGAAGGACTGTAGCTATCAAATGTCTTTCCGCTGAATCAAAACAAGGGACCAGTGAATTGTTGACAGAGATTAATATAATTTCAAATATCCGGCATCCAAATCTTGTTCAGTTGATTGGTTGTTGTGTAGAGGGTGGCAATAGAATATTGGTGTACGAATACTTGGAGAATAACAGCCTTGCCAGTGCTTTACTAGGTACTTTTCACAAAGTTAAATGCTTGTTTGAACGAAAACAAACATATATAGACTACAGTGAATGAGTCTGCCTTAGCCAATGTGGACAAATAATTTGATAACATAAATCCCCTTTTTGTGCTACTTTACTTTTTTAGTTATGGGAAAGGGTGATTTGGAGGGATTTTTTTTTTTTTTAAAAAGGAAAATCGTAAGTTCTGATTTACTGTGCTTTCAGGTTTTGATAATTCCGTTACCCAACTTCTCTGAGGTCGTCTGGTTTTAGTATTGGAAGGAGTATCATCCAAGTGCATCATTAATCACCATATACACTGACCATTGCAGGTTCTAAAGGGAAACATGTTCCATTAAACTGGACCAAGAGAGCTGCAATATGTTTGGGTACAGCATCTGGTCTAGCATTTCTTCACGAGGAAGCAGAACCACCAATTGTACATCGAGATATTAAGGCTAGTAATGTCCTTATTGATGAAAATCTTCATCCTAAAATTGGAGATTTTGGACTGGCAAAGCTTTTTGGGGATAATATCACTCATGTTAGTACTCGAGTGGCTGGAACAATGTGAGTGTGCATTGCATTCTTAAACAGAGAAAACCCAAGGAATTCTGCACCACATCTATTCGTTTTATGCATAACATAGTACTTTTTCCTGTTCTTACTATCAATTATCTTCTTGTTGTTCAGAGGATATCTTGCTCCCGAGTATGCCTTGCTAGGACAGCTCACGAAAAAGGCTGATGTTTATAGTTTCGGAGTTCTTGTTCTTGAAATCATAAGTGGCAGAAGCAGTAGCAATGAAGCATTTGGAGAAGATCTCTTGGTACTAGTAGAATGGGTAGGTTTCATGAGGAATAATAACTTATCAGATGCAAGTCACAGAAATTGCTATTTATCATCACATACAATTCCTTGTCACATGGAATTGTTTTTTAATGTGGAATGCCATGTGACAGAATTTGTAAACAAAAAAAAAAAGTGTCATACACACACCATCAGTAATTAATCGAGCTGTGTTTCGCTAAATATTAGATGATAATTCAAGTAGAATATTCATGCTTCCAATAGTTTAGGTATGAAACCCCAAAACTAAGATAGTTTAAATGTGTTTTTGACTGTTAACTCGAAAAGTTAAAGAAGAAAGTTAAACATGGCTGAGCTTGTTTCTTGTGAGATGATCTTTTAAAGCTCTTGCATTTTATGGACCTCTGAACTAGTGGCAGAGTCAGGAATTTGGTAAAGGATGCGTAAATTTTCTTCTCTATTATGTCAAGGGTGTGCAAAATTAAAAATACACCACATAATTTTATGGCAAAGAATGTGCCCTGGACCACCCTTTGCCCAAGGTGCTTCCCCACTGCACAAGCTCCTTGGATCTTAAAGGACAATATATTAGTCAACTAGACATCCGCCGAACTAGTTGGAGTCGGCTTTACAAATTTCTCTATCCATTCAACACTATTCTGGCCCATCAGCAGGCTTACCTTCATATCTCAATATTCAGAGAATTGATCATAATTAGACTCTTTCACCCTGTCATAAACCTACCTCGTCTCAAATCCTTTATCCAGTCTTGTATGCATTCTCATAAGCAGGGTTTGTATCTTAACAGGACCAGATAAGTATAATTTCTCACGTTTGTTTGACCACACAGCATATGGCCTGCCACTACAATTTGACACAGAAATCCTATGTTATTATACTGATTTCTTGAGCTTTAAATGTTGCAGGCATGGAAACTTAGAGAAGAAGGGAGGCTTCTAGATCTTGTTGATCCGGAACTGACAGAGTATCCAAAAGCCGAAGTTCTGCGCTTCATCAAAGTTTCTCTCTTTTGTATTCAATCTGCTTATAACCAAAGACCTAACATGAAGCAAGTGATTGAAATGCTGTCTAAAGAGGTTAAGCTAAATGAGAAATTGTTAACCGAGCCAGGAGTGTACAGACCAGATAGCTCTAATCTCCTAACTAGATCCTCCAAGGGAAAGAAATGCGTAAAATCTTCAAATCATTTTGCAAAAACAGATATCCATAGTTTTCAGACTGTATCTGAGATGATGCCAAGATAAGTGCTATTCCATTGTAATGTTAGTTGTGGCTCATTTAGTATTTGTAAATTGCTCCTCCACTAACATGGGAAATGCATAGTTAAATAGATGGGAAGTCCCACTAGACTCATGGCAAGAATGCATGTATTGAGCCCTCCTTAGATCACAGAGTAGTCATTTGTTAACCTTCTCATTTAAGTAAGATAGAGCTACAAGTAGCTGGGAAGGACGGATATTAGTAGTTCTAATT
>JBDJHY010000002.1:10249161-10260042 GCA_039654485.1 Withania somnifera
CAACTAGCCACTTTTTTGCCTCATCAATATTATCCAATGCAATTGGATCAATTGTATCGGGGACGTTGCAACGACGTGCCAATGTTCTATTGCATTTAATGTACACTAGATCATTGAGACGCGAAATGACAAGCCTATTTCTTTTTTTTTGGAATGAGTTGGTGAATAAGTTGTAGAGAATAATTAGTAGATTCTAATTAGTAGATTTTAATAATAATAATGTTATATAAAAATAAGAATATTATAAATTTTCTCCTCACATGTTCAAACATGCTCCAATTTCGCTCATATCCGGATGAGCTACAAGTTAAGCTTAATACTTCATGTCAAACATTTGCTTGCAGGGTTGGAGTTTGGCAACCAAATAGTGACACCATTCAACTATAAATTTTTTTTATAAAGGTTAATAGTTAATTGGTATAAACAAGTCAAATAATTTAAATAAAGCTATAAAGTATAAAGACAACTTCACTTACCCGGTGACCTTGTTTCTCTAGCTCTAACAACTTGACTACAACCAAATATCCCCTCATCCGCTTTGTACCTAGAAAACTCACCTAGTAGTACATCTTGTGTTGCTACATCAGGTACCATCTTCTCAACACAATTTAAGTAACCTTCCATTACTTCGGGACTTGAAGTTTGACTCTCAGTGGCTTTATAGAACAGTATCGGGTTCAATAAATGGCCTGTTGCATGCAAAGGCCGATGGAGTTGGCAATTCCACCTTGTATTAATAATTTCAAACACTTTCTCACATTCCTTTTTAACTTTACCAAAAGTCTTCTCAATAGTCTCCTTGGCTTTATTCTTGGCTTCGTAAATGTAGCCCATTGGTGGTTTTTTTTCTCCATCCACCAAGTGAAGCACCGTGATCAAAGAACCACAAATTTTAAGAGCCCGGACAACATTATTCCAAAAATGTGCCGAAAGAAGATAACCAACAATTTCTTTTCCCAATTTTTTTTTTGCAAATCTACTTGAAGTCCATTCGGTGGGTACGATCAAGGTTTTCAAGTTTTTCCGTTGAAAATACATAGCTTGCAAAGTCAAAAAGGCCGTTGTGAATCTAGTTTTGGTCGGTTTCACCAAATTTCTTTTTTGGTCAATTTTCACATAAAAATTCAACAACGGCCTTTGACTAATGTAAGAGTAAATCCTTATGACCTTGAAAACTCTAAAAAAAAGAAATGGTAATTAGTAGGCAATAGGCATTAGCTCAATAAGCATTACATTAATTATTAAAAAAACTTAAAACTGAAAATAAAGAAGCTATTACCGGAAGCATATGGGTTAATATTGAAAATATCCTCAAACATTAAATTGATGCAATGGCCGCACACGGAGTCCAATAAATGTGTGGGTAAATGGCCATTATCATGTCACCCACTTTCACATTTTCACTAACATTATCCGTGACAATTTGTACAATTTTTTGTGGTCCAATATTCTCAATTTTCTCCTCAAATAAGTTGTACATTTTTGTTGCATTGGTAGAATCTTTGCTATCATCAACCGAATGAGGTAACACACTACCAATCAGGGAGTTCGCCAAAATATTGATGATCATCTTTCCATTCTGTGCAGTCAACTTATTAATTATAATGGAACAAACAAACTTTGTCCATTGCACTCTATGTTTCTCCACTATTTCATCTATTTTCTTCACCTCTTTTTTGAGTTCCCTAACTCTAATTTCATGGTATGTAGGAGGCTTCATTCCCGAGCCACATAGTCCTACGACCTCAATGAATCTACCAAAAGATTCATGGTTGACACAATCAAAAGAAAGCCCGACATCATATACCCATGATGCAAAAGCAGTAAACGCTCACTTAATTTTTTTTTGGGTGTCATACTCCCCCTTGTTTTGGTTTTGATTGAACAAAAAAATCAATAGAACTTTTATTTACATTCCTTGATGAGGCTACACTACCGTCGCAAAATATTTTTTGAGTTTTAGAGAACGGATCATCTCATTGTATTCATCCGTATCATCACCATCTTCATCAACGATATCAATTTGGCGGTCCTTGCATACTATAATTCCATCCGATATCTTTCTTCTTGCTAGTTTCGGATCCGGACGCCATTGAAATAGTTGAAATAAATAAAAATTATCGTAGTACATAATATATAATATTATAATTATATTATTAATTAGAATTTAAACAAAAAAAAAACAGAACCAGTTGGTCCAGTTCTGTAACAGAATTAAAGGAAAAACAGTCTGTCGGGAAAAAATAAGAAGAAAAAACATAGAAGAAAGAAGAAGAATTTAAACAGAGATCTGGTCGCTGGAAGAGAAAAAAAAGAAAGAAGAGGAACTGAACACTTAATGGAATAAGGAGCTGATTCGCGTTCACCCTTCGTCGGAACTGGTTCGCAGAGAAGGAGAATTGGTAGCTGTTGTGTGTTGTGTGTCTGAAACTTTGGAAATAAGAGACCAAAAATTATTTTTTTTGGCTTTTAAAACCCTAATTAGCGCCAAAAATGAAAAGGCATCGCCTTTAGTGCCTTGCCGCGCCTCGTCGCCTTTTTCACCATTGGGTCGCCTTTTTGAAAATGCCACAGGCTTGAATGGCGATAGGTCATCGCCTTGCCTTGTCGCCTAAGGCAATAGGCGAGCGCCTTTCAAAACACTGCTCAAGACAGGTTGCAAAGAAGGGGAATACACCTATGCTCTATCTGTCTACTATGTGGGGAATATACAGAAACAAATAGCCACCTCTTTTTGTATTGCAGGGTGACCACTCATTTGTGGGACATTTTTGTGGCTAACATTGGTTTAAGTTGGATAATGCCCCTCGAGACACTGGATGTACTCAACAGTTGGAGCCGGAGAGGAGGAACTAGAGACCAAAAGAAGATCCTGGAAATGATTCCAGGATGCACTTGGTGGACTTTCTCGAAGGAAAGGAACTCAAGAAATTTTGAAAACATTAGCAACTCCATCCAGAAGATAAAGCATAATTGTATTCTGGCTTTTGCATTTTTGGTGTTATGGAATGTTTATAATAGATACGGGGACACATGAACAATTTTTAGAGTCCCTATAGATACTTACTTTTGCTAACCAAGCTCAGACTAGCTTGTAATTATAACCTTAAATGGTTTTTCTTTAGAATCAATACAAATTGTTACCTTATCAAAAAAACATCAGAACTCTTGTTATAGGCCGAAACTATCTGATGACAAGAAGTACTGGGTGAATAATCTACTACTAGTATATAGGGGCTTTCTCCACCATCAATAAAATTATCTACTTAAGAAAAAAGGCAATTGATTCGATTTTCTCAAAATCAATGAGTGTACCTGAGATCATAGATTTATATGCGAATCAAGACGAATAAAAGGAAGTTTTACAGTTACCGACTCAAACCTATTGTCGAATCCTACTCAGCAGAATATAAAGGTACTTAACGGGTCAATCTGGTCTTTCACAATAAAGCGATAGACAGAATTGCCATGAAACGGCATATTAGTAGATTAATAGAGCACTTCAGATCTAGACCATGTAAAAACTCCAGGGTTCCAACAAGCTACCAGCTACATCCATTTCATTAGGAATTGATAATTTGTGATCTACGTGACGCAGACAAGAATCCTACATCTTACCCATTTGGTGCTGGCGAGTGATCTTTGTTATTGTGAGATAGTCAGAATAAGGAATATAGTAGTTTTGAACATATTTTTCATTTTTGTATCCCATTACTGATGCACGATAGTTCAAAAAGGAAATGCAGCTTGCTGAGCTTCAATTTATGTGTCATTACCATTTTCAGGAAACAAAAAAGCTTCAATTTATGTGATAAAGAAAATAAGCAGAGGAATATGATCTTGCACAAATTAGGATATCTCTTTTGTTGTTTGATAGTTTTTGAGTGCACCCATGACTCACAAGCAGGATGGTACCTGCTGCTATTTTTTGGAGTATCTGGAATAAACAAAACAGGAGATGCTTTAATGGAATATGAACTACTTACCAATCTCTAAAAGCTAGTTGTCTTATATTGTTATATAGTTGGGTTTATATGTCCCCAATAGATTCCCCTGTTACTTTCTTGAACTTTATTAGCTCACTAGCTCTCAACTAGATATGTACTGGAGCTGATAAGTTCTTTTTGCTACTCTACTTTAGCAATATGCATCCACTTGAAGCCAACAATGAAATTATTTACTTCATAAAAAAAAAAAAAAAAAAAAAAAGAGAACCATAATTTTGTGTAGGTTCCGTACTCTTTGGCATAATATATACGGGATTTCCTTCACCAGAACATCAATAAAATAAAAGGAAACAAACTAAGAAATTACCTTGAACTTCTGGTAATATTTGAAGTAAAATAAAAAAGCGCCATTTTATCACTGCCTCAATATTCTATTCCCTTCTTTGGAAATGGAATGCTGAAATAACAGTACAAGATGGTACTTTCAGGACAGGTCCACGTGAAACATAAACAAGCATGTACATAAGCTCCAAGGTCTCTTACATTTTTTGCACTTATTTTTTTTGTGCTCTTTTTGCTTTTTCTTCCTGTATGCTCAGATTTTGTGTCTAGCATGCTCATAGGATCACTGATTTTGATGTTTAGTTGTTCAAACTTGGATAATTCTAGCTCAACTGTTCATGTGCACAGGGTCCTAAAATACTGGTTGGCGTTGGTTACCATAATGCAGTGTGCATTCATTCATATTAGAAATTAGCTCGGAGGCTTTGTTCATCGGTATTAGCTGGTTCTTTAGTTTGAATAAATGTTATTTATATCTCATCCTTGTCAAAAGAAATACTTTTATTGTCTTTGACTGGTATCAAAGCTCGTGCTTCTTCGTGTTGATCTTCGAGAAAAGACATCTAAGGTCTATGTTTTCACGACTTATCTCCTTTCAATGTGTTTTAGCAGGGATACGTGTTTGTTGACAGGGACGGAGAACATTTTCGCCATATCCTTAACTGGTTGAGGGATGGTGTAATTCCACCACTGAAAGATTCTGAATATGCTCAGCTTCTGCGGGAGGCGGAGTACTATCAGCTTCTTGTAAATCCATTATCCTCTTCAATTGTTTATCATGCACTTATGTATGTACTTTGTTCTAAATTAACTCATATTGCCATACAAATGTGGTCATTAAGATTTAAGGGCCGATTTTGTTTGCTTGAACCATGTGTCTGCCTCGTGGAAGTGCATGAATGGAATGGCTTTTCTTAGTTTTCAAGCCTTTGGAGAGGATATTTTCTGCAACATTTTGGAGATTCACGTAGATGATATACTTTTCATTCATTTGTTTATGCTTCTTAAAGACATAGGCGAATGTTATATTTAGCCTCTTCAAATGGAACAGGATCAGGTTTTTCCTCGACCTTTGATCTATATGAGATATAGATTGAGGTTGCTTGAGATTTGCTTGGTTTATAAACCAATATATTTCCTGAGGTTGTAGTGGATCAAAGCGCTACTTGTCATGGTTTCCAAACCATTGATATCGATGCACCTACTCAATAGTTGTGCTTTTATATCTCTCATGACTCTTTTTGTGAATATATATGTTAAATGAAAGTCATAGACATGTCAGTTTCATTATCTTCATTTACTGAAAAGGTATGTTGTACTGAAATGTAACTATTTTGAGAGTTATAAAATATTTTTTGACAGCTAAAATAGTTTGTATTTCTATGGAGTTATTAAGAGCTCTTAGTTTACCTATTTCATTTCAGGGACTAGTAGATGAAATTAAAGCTTCGCTGAGTAAGAGGAAGGAGGTTGAGGAGTTGGGTACTGAATTGACACGCATTGACATTATCAAATGCATACAATCTGACAGAGTCAGATTTCGGGGAATTAATCTTTCTGGTCTTGATCTTTCGAAGTTGGTAATATAATAGTGCTAGACTTTCATTTCTTTATGCTCTTATCTGCAGATATGGAACTCTTAGGCTAGACTTCTTGCAGTACCGTCTTGTTCTCTTAATAACTCTGCTTATTTTCTCATTTAGTTTCTGTGCTTCATAAAGAGCTGATGCTTCTATCGGTACGATCACCATTTCCTCGTTTTATTTTGTTTTTCTGTGGTTAAATGAATAAGAGAAGCAGCGTTTGGTCAAAAGACAAATTGTCCTCAAGTAAGATAAGTCTTACATTGAGAAAAGGGGGGAAGATACATGTGACTCTGATTCCCGTTTGCCCCAAAAGGGGGAAAATTAGAATACAGAGTTTGAATCTCATCTAGAATTTAAAATGTCATGTGGCCGTACTCCACAAATTATAAAAGCACTACTCTATGTAAGAGACTATCTTCTGAGAGATAATAATCCTAAAAGAGTGTAGCATTAGTTTTTGCCCAAATGCACCCAAAAACAGCTAACAAAGTGCATTTCCTATCTTGTAATCTCTCTTTTCCTAGGACCCAATTTCACGACAGAAGCCTTAGAATGAGGCCAGAGAGGAGTAGCTGCAGGTTGATTAGGCCAGGCAACTTATTGAACAATTTTTCTTTTGTTTCACAGTTTTTTTTCTCCCTAATATTCCATACTGTGGTACTGCTGACCAAAAACTAAAAAATTCTAAAGTATGGCACAATCTCATATCTAATGCGCACTTGTACAAAGGGATGTGAAAAGGTACAATATATTAACCCTACTTTTTTTCTAGAATGAGTATAGTAACGCTACTACTATTGCACAAATCACACTACTATGAGCTTGGTTGTGCATAATGTCTTCACTAGGGATGAGTCTACCATGGAATGGGGATGAAGCAAACATCTAAAATTTTAGGGGCAATTTTGCTTTTCAGAGGTATAGAGGTATGTGATTCAACAAAGCACGGGGATAATTTTGAAGTAAAGACTTAATGTCTATTGTTTCGTGAAGATTTCAAGTAGAAGAAAATGTTTTTATTTCTTGATGACTTTTACATCCAATGAGAATGGGTACTTATATAATGAGTCCTAAGACCAAGACCTCATTTGTTTTTATTAAGGTCAAGACGTCTGAATCTGAATGCTCATCTAAATGATTAAGATATTGTGTCTAGACATGAATACTGAATGATTAAGACTATTTGTTTTTCAGTAGAGCCGCCAATATGGGCTACCCGTGATTTGACAGAGTTGGTCTGTGATTTATATTTTGATTCTATTTCCATATCTAGAGAAGAACGTATATAAAAATCTTTAGTGAAAATTAAGAATTCATTGAAACTAATTGATTCTATTTTGAAATCTTTGTCTTTTGTCTAAATTTTTATTTTCTCTGAATTATTTTATAGATCCCCATATATATCTTGCCCTTAACCCAATAGATAAAATTGCTTAATGAAATTTTGTATGATTAATTGTCAATTTTGAGTGATGCAAAATTTGGAACGATGCAAAATAGGTTCGTTTCTTTCTATTTTGTCGTCTATGATTTTTGGAGCCCCATTTAAAGACATGGCTTTTTACCTCGGCCCAAATAAGCCTGCTGGTCTTTGAGGCTTGAGCAATATGGGTTGGCCTGGCCAGTGGCTCAAATAAAATATGGTTGGAAAAATATAAATAAAATAGAATACTAAAAATGATAAGAGGTGTCCAAATTTAAAGTCTATTTAAACCATCATTTTATTGGATGGAATGTTATCATCTTTTTTATGTGTTTTATTGTGAGTTTTTTTTTTAATTGTGATATTTCTTTATGTATTATTGTGATACATTAGAACAAAAAAACTAGTTTAATATTTCTATTTACCTAGTTGTATATAATGCTTAGTGTGCTTATTAATATCTCTTTTTGGTTTGAAAGGTATCATGTCAAAAGTTATTAACTTTCGCAGAGGCTGACAGTGATTTCATATTGAAACCATACAACCCAGTCTTTACTTGTTAATAAATATTATTAAGGATTATTTTGTTTGTGAATTTGAGACTTCGTTAGCATCTAGTAACACCATGTAGTTTTATGTTAGCATTTTAAAATATTTTTTTTAGAACTTAGTTGGCCCAGCGTGGCCTGCTGCCTATGTAAGTGGTGGGATTAGAGTAGAAGGTTAGTTAGATAGTTAAATGTTGTTGTCTCCCTTCCTCTTTCAATTGAAACACTCGACGCGGATAGCTCCTGTGGCCCTCCTTAATCTTCTGTACTTTTAGTCATATTATTACTTTTGTAATTTCTTGTCTTTGAGTTTGGTTATTATCTGTTATTTTTTGTCCTTCCTTCGATTATCGTTCGATACGACTACTGTTCAGGATGATTTATCAGGTTGTCCGAAGTATTTTGCCGTAATTTCTTCATTTTCGTTATTTCTTACTCTATATTACTGAGAACTATTTTTTCCTTGAGTTGAGGGTCGATCTAAAACAATCCTATACTCAAGTTAGGGTATGGTATGCGTACACTTTGCCATCCTCAGGCTGTACTTTGTGGAATTACATTGGGTATGTTGTTGTGCAAAGGTGAAAATTCCCCAAAAAAACGTCTCTTAGTAACATCTGATAAGGACTTCTTTGCTTTTAGACTGCTGCCGCACCCCCCCCCCCCCTCCTTTCTTTTTTGGCAACTTGGGAGAATCTCCCAAGCATTTGCCGATGTCAGATGTGTTGATATCATTGTTTATGCAATTTTCTACAGCTTTTTAATTAGTCAGTGGTATCTGTTCCATGTGCAGGACTTGTCATTTGTGGATTTCAGCTATGCATGTCTGAAAACAGTGTTCTTCTCGCGTGCCAATCTTCAGTGTGCAAAATTCAGGGTATTATTGCTCAAATGAGTGTTGCTGAATCTTCAAATGCAGTTAGTATGTAGATATTGAGAATGTTGTACTATTATATTCAAAGTCATAATACCTTGGAGAGGGTGCACAACTGCGCGTGTTCTAACTTTAGCAGTAATTTTTTTTAACACTTGTGATACAAGTCTAGAACAATATATAATTCTGAGTAAGAAGACTGTAGTACTCCACTTTCTGCGAATGAGCTACTTGTTTTCAGTTTGGGGGTTATGGAGGTTTGGTTTGACGAAGGGAAAAAAATTGGAATTTGATGTGGTCTTACTTCAGTGTTGTTTGACAAAAAAGAAGTTCTAGAGTTCTACTTCCTGACGTTAGAAATTCTGTTCCAGTGTTACAATGGTCAACCTTAGCCGAGCCACTCAAGTGGAGCTAATTGGCACGCTTCATTCCTATTGATGTTTTTGATGAGAGGAGTGTTTAGTAGCCAATTTTAGAAGTATGGGTGGACTGGGGTTTCACTAGGTTACACCAGCTTGATGGAGGGCTTGTAGTCTTGTTTGGTTGCAGCATAGGAAGGAGGAGGAAGCTATGGAGATGGTAGGCTATGTTACATGGACTCTTCAGTTGTCTTGAAGTACACATGTTGAATGGGCATGGTGGGTAAACCTTGTTGGATCAATAACTTTTGCAGATTCTCATATCCCACCCATATAACATTGACACTAAGGATTTAAAATCAATCTCAGTGATTTCTAGTCAGTAGTCTCATATTATGCTCAGGGGTGTTTTGCACATTATTTTTGACCAAGTGGTAGTTTGTATAACAAATGTACAAGATTGGATGCCTTATATTGGGTGAAAGAAGTTTTGGAATGGTACGGGATGTTGCATAGACTCTTCATTTGCCTTGATATACCAACGTTGACTGGGTATAACATGGTAATATCATACTGGACTGTGTGTGGTTAAATCTCACTCTTGACTCCATATAACATACACATAATTAGGGTATGGCCTAGTGATCAATAAAGTGGGTTGAGAAACTACATGGTCTTTGATTTAATTTATAGCAGAGACAAAAACACTATGTAATTTTTTTGGATCTGTCTTAGCCTTCTGGTGCCTGTTGTTGGTGGGAGGTGGCAGATATTTGGTGGGAGTAATCGAGGTGCATTCAAGCTGGCCTGGGCACCACGGCCAAAAAAAATAAATAACATAGACATAACCTTCTCTATCTGTCTCAGCCGGTGCAAGTCTTTGCGAATTGTCTCGTGTGGTGTTGAGGGTATTTACAAACATACTTCTGACTAAGCTGGTAGTTTCTATAAGTTAAGTGCACAAGATTGCTTGTTTACTCGCAGCTTGAAAAAAGATTGCATATTTTCTCTTTTATGTAGTGATACTTCTGGTTGGCTGGTGGTATTTTCAGTGTCTTTATTTACAGGCCGCTCAAGGAACATTTGTACTTCTAAGCTCCTAACACTAATACCTTCCCATGACAGTTTCTAAATAATACTATTTTTTTTCTTGGTCGGTCTTGTAACTTTTGTCGCAGGATGTGGATGCTGAAGCTTCCATTTTTCACAATGCCACATTGCGCGAGTAAGCTATAGCACATAATATTTGGTCTCCATGTCTTACGTAGATAGATCATGCATAGTCTGTAATCATCTTAACAGTGTTTGATTTTTTGAAGATTCACCCGCTTTACATCCTGTTTTAAACAGGCTTTACATGTTTGTGTGAAATTTCCTTTTTAAGTACTTAAATGTTATTTCAAGCTCATCTTTACTGTCAAGTTGCAACCTTAGTGATTTCGTCTTGCCTAGGGAAGATGTGAATTCACTGGAGCCAATCTTCGTGGAGCTGTATTAGCTGGTGCTAATCTTCAAAGTGCAAATTTACAAGGTAATGGTCATTACAGAGTATAGAGTTCTGCACAAGCTAGATTACAATTTACGACCAATGATTGTGTTTCTTCAAGTTTGTTATTACTGTGTTTTGACTATACCTGATTCCCGGGCCGGTCTGGGTTAGTCCGGACCATTTGGTCCGTGGCCCGGCCGGGCTCCGGTCCGGTCCTGGCCGCTCCTGTACCGGGATGGGTCGAAATGGGCCGGTCCAAACCGGTCCAAAATGGTTGATCCGGACCGGCCCAAAGCACGTAAACAGTATCCGA
>JBDJHY010000002.1:10275397-10288468 GCA_039654485.1 Withania somnifera
AGATTGAATTTTTTTTTTATTTAATATTTTATATTTTTATTAAAGTTTGATTAAATTTAAATTTGTATTACAAAGTTTCATATTAAAGAATAAATCACTTCTCAATAAAAACGACTATTTATTCAAAGAGACTCAAATGAAATCGTTGGCACTCTATTCATCCTATTGATTCATCCGGTGGAAATACGAAGATTCTTCTATCACAAAGCTTCTGGGGAAGAATAGAGTCAAGCTAGCTATCGTCTAGCCTCCTAAACTCTTTTGCATTAAGAATTTGAGTACTTATTATTCCACCATAACCCTTGTTGGTAATTAACAAGATGGATTATTAATCAGTGGCAGAGCTACCTTCGGTGAAGGGTGGGGTCAGATGCACGTCAGAACATTATATGGAGTGTAGATGTTGAATATTAGCTATTAGGAGAATATATTAATTTTGAATGCTTTTAACACAATTGAAAAAAAAAAATTACAAACTCTTCGCCAAATTTCTAACTCTGCCACTATTGTTAATATCATTCTCTAAGATTCTACTCTCCACCTTAAATTATTTGTCATTCCTATTAAGGTATTTATTTCAAAATATTTATTACTTTAAAATATTAAGAATTTTTTTTTTTCATTTTTATTAGTGCTTGTTCTTAAACATTAAAACCACATTAATTATAAAACATAAATAAAAACAAATATTCAGAATAAATCAGTAAAGGGAACATTGCTTCTAAAAATATACTTTTCCTTTTCTGTATATTATAAAATAGCTAGATTTTTCTTTTCACTTGTACAATTTAATAAACTACGAGAGAATTAATTATTGTTTTTTCCAATTTATCCTTTTTATTAAATAATTTCTCAACCTATCATTAGTTTTACTAGTAATTAAGCACAATTATATTTCCAAATAATAGTAAATTAATATGGATAACTTAGTAGAACAGTGTAACGTCCTAAATAATTTTTGCTAAAGTATAATATATGTCCTCACTCAAGCTCTAAGATGGGAACAATATGGGTGTTCACGAGAAGAGGAAGTGATAGCTGGGAATAAAACTGAAAATGTTTAAGGGGAAAAAACAATTTAAGTAGCACATATCCTAATTTTAAATAATTATATCTCCCAATATATATGAAATTGGATTATTATCTATACATTAACATAAATTAAATTAAATAGAACAGCGTTGTGATTTAGTGCTATTAAAAGTCGTTGCTGTATTGTTTTGAAGCGTTAAAGTCTTGTTTAGTTGACACAAAACAATTAATTAAATTTAGTTAATAATTACATTGTTTTACTTTTTGTACGTTGACCCATAATATTGATTTCTTTAAGAATGCTTCGATTTTATGCACTTCGTTGAGATTGTCGCAAACTACTAGAAAGTGATCCTCTAAATTACATTTTTTGTTAGTTAACAACTATTATAATATGCCTAATTGCCTATGAATACAAGCTGGGAATAATTAACAATGATTGAAGCTTAAAGATAGATTTTACCGCAAATAATATACTCCATATAGGCGAAACAAATGAATAGCTACAAGAGAAGCAACTGCGAGCCTGATTGAATTAATTGATGGTAAATCATTGATAAATTTTAAGTATAAATAAGTATTTTTAGATACTGAATTAGTTTTATAAATAAGTAGTGCAAAGTGTTGAAATTGTGAATAAATAATTATTGTGTTTGATAAAACAATGTGATAAGTTGTTATTTTGTTAGAAAAACTATATCCTTAAACTCTTCCGATGTGTGAAATTCATTCCAAAGTCTAAACCCACTTTATTATAATTAGGAGCAAAAATAAAACTTTTAATAAAATTTTATAGGATTATTATTTTAATTAACCGTTAAAAAAACTTAAAAACCAACAATCATAATACCCTTTGGGCATAAAAAAATGTAGTCAGTTTCCTAAAAACTTTTTGGTAAAAATTATTTGGCCATGCAATTTTTCTTTTTTTTTTTTTTTTGCTAATCGAAACGGAAGGGTTTTCTTTATATAGGATCATTACACAAATGAGGAACTATTCCAGTTGGCATAATTTTTAATAGCTATCGACAGTTGTTGTATAGATACCCCTACCTATCAATATTAGATATTAGATGTTTAGTTACACAATTAGGAGCTACATAAAAAATAATAGAAATATTTTAGGCCACAATAGAATCCTTCATTTCCCTTTTATGTCTTGCCAAAGCATCAGCTGCGTTGTTCTGGCATCTCTCGATGGCTATCATTTGTGGGTTTTCTAGTAGTTGCACCGTGGACCTGCAGTCATTAAGTAGATTAACACATCTCCTACAATCAGTTTGCATATTATTTAATAGTATCTGTGAATCAGTTTCCACCATAAATGATGTAATATTAAGCTCATGCGTAAGATGCAATCCATGCAGTAATGCAATTGTTTCGGCATGCAACGCATTCTCCACATTCGATTTGCACGTGAAACCTTTGATCCAACTTCTCATGTGGTTTCGAATTAAACCACCAGTACCACAATTGTTGGTATTGGGTTCGAAAGAACCATCAATATTTAGTTTATAGAGCCCAGCAGTTGGATTTAGCCATTTGTTGCTCGTTTCATTTGTTTTTTATTAGCAGTAGGTTTGCTAGGACCCAGATGGTTGTATTCCATAGCTTGAGAGTAGATTGATCTCCATAAGTTTTACTTTTGTTTTGTTATAGAAATTCTTGCACCTCTGTTGCAGATATTATTGTTACTATATTTTCATATGTTTCTGACGACAAAAATGGATGAAGACACGAATAGTTTTTATTTCACTTATTGTCTCTTTGATGATTTACAATGGGTCATCTTTATACTATTGTGTATTGACTAAAAAAGAAAAGAAACTAATTCCCAAAATCTGTCGAAATTTTTCTGCCTAATTACAAGAAATCAAATTATCTAAAAAAGGAACTAATATATACTGAATCTGTCTAGAAAAGTAACCAATATATACTGAATCATTAAATTAAGGAATTCCAACAATATATGTATATCTGAATAAGGTTTTACTTGATACACCTTTGTGATGTGATTGAGAACAAACCACTATAGTGAGTGCAACGATTTTGACGTGTTATCTGCATTCGTAGTCGGTTGGAACATCATGCAGCAGCTCCCATGACTCGAGCCAAGATACGGCACATGCATCTTGGGGGCAAGACCCTTATAGAGAGCCACATTTTGTGTTAGGCTACGATGATAGTCATGTGAATTGAACAATAGAAATGGGTATTTGGCAGTCCGTGCCTTACCACCTTGTTATCACATGATCATTTGTATTAGAAATAGTCATAGAACATCCACTAAGCAAATCGTTAGGTGCTATATCACAGCGAACGACCTATAAAACGTTGTATGATAAACTAACAAGATTGGTATATGCATTAACCATTTCATATTGTACATCTCTTTCATTTTGGTATTTGATCCACATGAGTTTAACATAATTCATCATACAAATACATGTTACATGTATATTCGGGGACGCTGCATTTATACAAATGCAGAACAAGTTCACAGAGTCCACGTTGCATCGATGAGTCTGGAATACCTAGTCAAAGTTGGATGTTTGATTGATTCAAGGAAACAATTCTCACCGATTATTTTCTTATTGTTCTGTGGTAAAAATTATTCCTCATTTTAATGGTTGAATCCCAGACCAAAAAAGATTCTGTATACTAGTTGATCTGATGCTCGACTCTTTCCAAAGGAAAGAATAAGAAAGCTCGCCAAGAATCCACTTGGGAGTTTTGAAATATAAAGCTAGATAAAAATATCTATTTTAAGTCCGAAAAAATAATGAAACTAGATAATATTTTACAGCGCCTTCGCAAACAACACAGGAAGGACCCAAGTACGTGACGATGTAGTAGCAAAACACCTTTGCATGAGTCAACTCAACATAACATTCATATGAACCCCTTAATAGTATGCTAGCTTTATATTTCAAAACTCCAAAGTGGATTCCAAATTTGTCAGTACAATTCTTGATAGAAACATCAGTTCAGCAGAATCACACCGTCAATCTGTAGAAACCAACGGAGAATGGCAAATATAGATCACGTCGACAAAAACTAACATAGGATCAGATGATCAGTACATCATTACCAGATACTTGTGGCAGCTTTTGACAATATTCCAATTCTTCTACCAACTAATAATGTACAATGTTCAGCAGAACTTTTAAAAGTTGAAGCAACGATTAGACATGAAATAAAACTCAACAGGAATTCTAAGACATTGGAGACCATGTGTTTAAGAGAGAATTACTATACAACTAGCAAGGAACTAAACCAAAAACAATAGATGCATCAGAGAAACGTAAATGTAACTGCTACAAGATCCAAAAGGATATGTATGATAATGTGAACTTATTACAAGGTTCACACAAACCCAATATAATCATGGAAATTTGGGTCTTCGTCTTTCAATAAACCCACAACTGAGTGGCGCTCCCCCAACTTTAAAGAAAAAACGCTACGAAAGAATTTTGACAAATGGTGAATCAAGACAGTCTCATAGGCATCACAATGTATGACTACATTAGCCAGGATTCATATACATAGCACCTGAGCATTAGAAACACCTCATCTGCTAACTTTATAGCACGGACAGGTATACTGCAAGTCAGATAAGATACCAAAAGTAGTTTACTCACGTCTACGATATATGTTATGATATCCACCATAAGGGCCGCGATCACGAGACTGCAAAACAAACAAAAACAACTATCAGAAACTCTATGCTGATCTAAAACACAGAAAATGTCAGTCCTAGCATCTCAATATTCATTTAATGTTCAAAAAGAAAGAGAAATGTCTATAAATACAACTCAGAAAGGAGAGAAACAAATTAGGCTGGAAGGCCCCGATTAAAATAAATTGATAATAATAAATATACAATGTACTATATTAAATACACCTACGCAATTTTATTACTTAGCAACAAAGCTCAATATCTAGAGCTTTCCATCCTTCCCGAAATAGAATGAAGAAATTTTGAGCTTCTTCAGACACACCGTTAGGTATCATCAACACATACTTCCCTGAGGAGTCGGTCTCCTGAGCTTAAGGACATTTTGCATGGGAATAATCACCATAATCAGGTTGTATAAATCATTTGAAGTAATTAGGCAGAAGTAAACATGCTAATCAGGAATATGAGAAAAAATTAAAAAAATAATGTGCTATTTAAGAACAAGCTTTCAGTTTCTCAACCGGTTAGCATTATAAAAGTCCTAGATCATTTGAGCAGAATGAAGTTAATAAGAATATCTTGAGTTGGTCTGTTTACATGCCATCCAAGGAAAGCTATTGCATGCCACACGAACTTTTTTTCCCTCTTACTCCCTCCGCCCTATTTTATGTGGCAAGAAGAAAAGGGAGACTTTTGAAAATTGTCACCTAAAACAATCCTTACATATTTATGTAGCTGTAAATCATTTCATTAAGGCAAAAAGAGAAATTTTAAAGTTATATTGATTCTAACTATAGTAAGGTGACATTCTTTTTGGCGGACTAAAAAGGAAAGACTGCCACATAAAGTGGGACGAAGAGTGTTTCTTTTCCGTAGGACTTGGTTATGGCCACAGTTCGTACTTTCTTATAAAGAAGATGCATCCACAAGAGCAATGCATTTTACACGATGTTTGATTCTGGAACAGGGAGATACACTACTATTCACTTGCAATATCAAGCAATGAACTACCTAAAAAGAACACACACAGTTCTCGGGCCATTAAATTCAAAAACAAGGAACATACAAAAGTAGCATAATAGAGCACGACTTGGTAAGAGTCCCAGATGTAATTTACTAGTTTATAATAGAAGACGAATGTGATATAACCGGGGTTTGCAATGAAAAACAGAATGTTTGCCAAGCAAAACAGTTAACAGTAACAATGACCACAGATCATTCAATATTCAATACCTGAAAGGAATTCGGAAAGCTTTCGACCCCATAAACTGAACCTGACAAGATCCAAAAAGTAGACAACTTAACCACTAGACATACTCTATAAGGCAGAAACTATTGTTAGTCAAAAATGATCTCAAGAACCATCTAGCTGCAGTATCAACTCACCTGGTGAATGGCCGCTGCTTTGCTGTCTATAATAGGCAAAAGATGGTGTACCAAGAGGGCCACGACTCTGTGACAGCATACTGAATCAAAGAAAGTACAAAGTCAAAATTACTGAGGCAAGCATCTGCAAGACGTTATTCTACTTTATATGATAGCAGAAGACGTCCATTAGAAAAGACAACGGTATGAACCTTTGGTTTGCAGTAGGGAAAGATCTTTCTAACCGCACTCTAGAAACTCCACTGGAATCCATATGATGTGGATTATCTACCTGCAAAGGCAGGAGGAGGGTGCGTCAGAGATACGTATATGTTCGGATAAAAAGCAGAAGGGATATAAGGAGATAGAAGAACCGCAATGCAACCAAATTCACAACTTACCACAGCTGAAAACGGTCGCTTGCTTCCAGATAACGAGTACTGACGGTTTATACCTGAGCCTTCTCAGACAACAATTATAAAAGACAATCAATTATATACAACAGGAGAAAGGGCGGGGTTAAAGTGCAAGGGTCCGGCAATGGATAAACATTAAACATACAAAATAGAAAGCATCAGAGATATTAAAAGGTAAAAACATAATCTCTTTTTCCTTAAATCCTCAACCTTGCTACTTAATATCTATATCTGGATTCTACTCACCCTTAGACATTCTTCTATCTGTTAATCCCAACTCTCAAGCATACTTCACATGACATATCCTTTTCTTGTTAGTGCTACACTAGGCTTGCATATGGGGAAAAAAACCATAGTTCCGAGAGTTATGCTGGGGATTAGCACAATTAGAAGTTAGCGATAGGAAGTCCAGCAGAGGCAATTGTCGGTCTCAATAAGATTAGGACTGTTAAAATACAAAAACACATGTATAAGATCTGATCGTGACATTTTGGGGGAACAGTCGAAGTTTGCGTGAGTGCCCTAGACACCATAGTTATCCCCCCCAAAAAGGGAAAGGAAGTTAAAAAAGGACACGATGTAACTGAGACGAGCATTGAGTGCAATTACCTTTACAAGAACGGCTAATGATTGGGAATTGAATAGGATGACTGAAATGGAAGCTTTGGCGGTTTACTGGAAAGGTTGATAGATTTTGGTGGAATGGGCATAGAAATGGTGCATAGAAAGTTAATATAGGCTATAAAGTTTTGAACCAAAGAAATCGTCAAATCGAAGAATGACCTCGGAAGCACATATGGAACACTAAGATACAATACGAGTGGATTAGAGTCCCACGTTGGTTGAGGAATGAACTACAGGTTTGCTTATATGGACTTAGACAACCCTTTCCTCATAAGCTAGCTTTTAGGACTGAGTTAAACCCAGGTTCTATATCTTCACATGGTATCAGATCCAGGGTTAGCCCTGCTTATAGATATGAGATCAACGATAACAACAAAAGAAAGATATCGAGAGAAAGCCTTCTTAGAGATATGAGATCAATGATAACAATAAAAGGAAGATGCAGAGAGAAAGTCTTAGCCCTTAGAATACGTTGAGAAGGTAGATCGAAGACGAAGATTTTCAGACACATCGATTGAGGAATGGAGTTTGCTTATATGGACTTAGGCAATTCCCGATAAGCTAACTTTTGGAATTGAATTAGACTCAAGTGTCATATTTTTACATGGTATCGAAGCCAAGTTTATTCCAATTCGAACTCCCGATCCACACTCCAGTTGGGCCTGAGTGCGAAGGGAGTGTTAAGAGACCCACGTTGATTGAAAGTTGGACTGTAAGTTTGCTTGTATGAACTTGGACAATCCCCCGTGTAAACTAGCTTTAGAGGTTGAGTTAGGCCTCGGTGCCGACATGGTATCAAATCCATTCCCAATTCGGCTCTTCGTTCACGCTCCAGTGGGCATGAAGAGGGTGCTAGAGTGAGTTAGGCTCATGTGCTATATTTGTACATCTCGAAACAAGTTGGATAATGAGTGGGAGGCACTCTACTCATGAAGCTAAAGAGAAAAAGACGAGAGGCTATGCGAGACAAGCTCAATATTGAGACGGCATATTATCATGTCAATTGGAACTATCTGCTAAAAGCTCTAAAGGATATGGGGTTTGCGACAAGATGGATTAATTGGGATCTCTTTCTGCATAACTGTCAAATTATCTATGTCGGTAAATGGTTCTCCAGAAGATGCTTTTGCTGGGTTACCTTGTCTTAGTCCCCTTTGTGCTCTTGATAGCTAGGGAAGGGCCGGGACAGAAGATTCAGTATGCAAAGAGGAATGCCTGGTTGAAGGGCTTCTTTGTGTCTAACAGGGAAACCAACAGTCTGCCACAATACAGTAAAACATTTACTGTATGCTGATGATCCTTTGATTTTCAGTGATGCTGAACACCAAAATATCGAGACTTAGCTTAGTAGTGTTTGAAGCAGTATCTGGGTTGCATGAACGGGAGAAAGAGTTGTTTGTACCCTGTCAACGGGATTCATAATATTCAGGTTTTAGCTGCTACTGTACGGTGTCAACTGGAATTCTTGCCAACTACATTTCTGGAATCCAAATATAAAGCACAAGAAAATTGGAGGGGGTTCTTTGATGGAAACCAAGCCACGAACAAGAACTAAAATGCGGAAACTACAGAAGAAGATAGAAGATGAGGCACAATCAATGAACTAATTGGAAACCCTAGCTATCTCAAAGCTAAAACCTCCAATTATGAGTCCAAAACAGTCAGAACTGGAAGTGCATTTGGAAGGCTAAAGTTCCTAGCAAGGTTGTATGCTTTTCATGGCTGGTGGCTAGAGCAGCTTGCCTAACTCAAGAGAACTTAAGAACGGGCTTTCAGTTATGGTCAAGGAGTGTTTTATGCAGGAAAGCATTGGAGTCCAACAGCTTTTTGTTTATAAACTGTCTTTTCACTACTCAATTGTGGCTTTTTTCCTAAATTAAGCAGGCGTAGATGGACTATGCCTGCTAATTCTGCTGATCTGCTAAGAGCTTCGAACAACAAGGGGACCATAATAGGACAGGAGTGGTGGAAGTTGGTCCCTGCTTGCATATGGTGGTAGATATGGAAAAGAGAAGAACTCACAAATTTTTTAAGATAATGCAATTCACTGCAGAAACTTAAGATGAATTATATCCTTTGGTTTAACTTTTGGTGTATAGGAGCCATGTAGAGAGTATAGTTTCTCTGGTAGATATGTTAGGTAGTCTGTAAGTGTAACTTTGATCTATTCTTTTGCCCTGAATATGGTTTAACACTTTAGTGATTTTATATACTGTTACCATTCTAAAACAAAAAAAGAGTCACTAGCATATTTGTCCATGCATCTTCCTATTCGAATGGCCCTGCTCAACAGCGTGATAACTCTGTCTAACAAGAGTTACGATCAACCTACTTTACTTCTATATAAATAGACATTGAGGGCTTGAAGCCTGGATTTAGAGAATTCTCGTAGGTCCTCTTGTCACCTTGAGCTTGAGCTTGCAGTTTCAATTTGGTACCACTTTCTAGTCTATAAGCAATTTTTTGTGATGAACAGTCTGCAAACACTGGATATATCACTTTGATGGATATATTTATTCTTTAAATTACTTCAAACTGGAGCTTAATGACCCCAGCCCTAATCTAATTTCATTACAAAGATGGAAGAGCGGTCACAGATCAGTGGAAGCACACGGGCCTAGCCGCACGGTGCAGGTTGGGTGAGACTAGCACCCATCATGTGTTATGACTTGCTTTAAGGCTTACAGTGCAGTTCAAGCATGCTAACCAAAAGCTTGACAAGGCACGATCTTGTGTCATGCCCCTTTAGCCCTTAAGTTGCTTCTCATTACAGGATTCAAAGACCTAAGACCTGCTACTAGGCACTAGACAACTTTCAAGTTCCTGTTTTCTTTCTTTTGTTTTAAAAGAAAACTGAGGTTCTAAAGTCCAATAGGTCAATGAAGTAGGCGAAACCGTGGGAGTCAAAGCTCAAATCCCAGGACCGATAGAAAATGCCTGGAGATTTCTTTCAATATAGTAAGTGTTGGTAGACCGAGTCTACCTGTGTTGGTGGAAGGTAGCAAGCATACGATAGAATGCTAGTGTAGGGACTTACAGACCTGAACACCATCTTAATTACAAAAACCTCCTTTCAGAGTTTTTTCCTTCAAGGAAATTCATTTTAATTAATAGTTTCTCACTTCTGGAGTAACTACAGCAATATTTGACCCTCTTCACCAAAACACTTTCTATTATCAAAAGACGGATTAACTGACATCACTAAACTAATCTCTAAGACGAAGAAATAAGAAAGGAGATTAAAGCATAATAAGCGCCCTATCCTAGACAAGATTGGATGGACAAAACTTCTCAGCCTAGGGGCTCTATTTAGGAATAAATTTCTTTGTTCATGAGATGTCTCATCACTGAGCTGTAACATGGTCCCTTGCTGATGACATATTGCAGATCTTCATGCCTTTCGGACCTTTTCTTTTACTCTAACACGCCACTCTACTCTAAGTAGATTTCTAGTTTTCTACTTCCTTAATATCAATCGGTTTGGAAGGAGGTCATTCTAAGAAAGTACATGAACAAGTATGTTACACTAACCTTCAGCTTATTCAAAAAACACAAAGTACGTAACACTAGCAGAATATTTAAAATGGAAAGCTAGGTTAACAAAATTATGTCCAATGACGTGGGAAAGCGAAGAGAAAAATATTAAAGCGAAAGATGTGAAAAACAGAAAATTACCCATGTTCAAACCGGAATGGAGCTGACGAGCTGGTCCTTGTTGTCTCAAGAGGTGCAGAAGCTCATTGGTTGTAGAAGATCCTCCATCGACTCTATGACCCTCATCATATCTTCTCATGTAATTCACCTTTTTGCTGTATTCATGCCTCTTCAAGATGGCTATACCACAAGAAAGGAATTAATCACTAGAAACAAGACCCACGGCTGCTATCAAGACACAATACCTTTACTAGATAAGTGTTATATTTTTTTAGAAGCACCTCTTTCAGTAAAAGAATTGCCACAAGCATAAAAAGCCTCCATTTATACTTTTGGTTTGGATTCACTGATGTAAACATTTCACTTTTGTTTCCAACACTGTGCTGATGTTACATACACACACACACACATATATATATATGAATGTACATATGTATAGTTTAACCTTGTCAAAAAAGAAGGGCTTAAAGAGACTTCTAACAAAAGTTTTGACAAGAAGATCCCATATTTATGAACAAATTTGCTAATTTTACGGTATCACAGCTTCATATAATTCCAATAACATAACAATTTCATACTCATCTTAACATAAACAATAAAGGAAATAGCCATGCAACTTGGAATTTCACTACATTCAGTTTCTTTTTGATACAAAACTATATTATGTTCTTATGTTAGTTTCTACCAAGTTCTTTCAACTGATACTAATTTGTTGGAGACCAATTTGACATATTAGCTTAATGCAACAATGTTTCAATGGGCTTAACTACAGCAACAAGATACTCAACTCTAATCCAAATATTTGGTTAAAGGACACATAACAGTAAAAGGATCTTTCATTTGGGAAAAAGAAGCATTATATTGACGAAAAAGAATTTTACCATGTTTCTTTTACTTAGGCCACATTTGTTTGAACTTACAAAGGTCTCATTCTTTAGACGTTAAGTGTGTTTTAGGTCTAAATCTTAATTATTAAGAACCAAATACTTAAGTGTGTTTTTCCCAAAACCACTTAATGAGTTTGAATAGATCTGAATGATTATCGCTTATAAAAGATCTTAACATTATTAGGGATGCTAGTGAGTCAAGGATTATAAAAAGAATGTATTTCATCACTACTCGATTCACTTTTATCACTACCATTGTTGTTGAACCCCTCAATATCAACTACCACCATCTCAACCACAATCACCACCATCGTCAATTACCACAGTCAGCTATCATTGCCACTAGCTACCATTTTTTTATGACCACGGTGTCCGAGCCAGCTCTCACGTACCTCAACTAAATCCCCGGGATACTTGCCACCTTCCGCCAGCAACAGGTACCAAGTAACTCTGTCCACCAAGACTAGAACAGAGGAATGAATCACCTAGTATTTTGTCTTTGAGATTTGAACTTGAGACCTTAGGCCTCATGGTTCTTTAACACACTTATTGACCACTACGCCATATCTTTGGGTGCCGCTACTAGCTGCCATTTACGATAAACACAAAACCTATCAAAGCACAATTATCACTATCGCCAGTCACCACAATCAGTCATCTCTGTCACTTACCACCATTTATAATCATCAGCAAAATCACAAGCACAACCACTATATGCAACCAGCATATTAGCCAAGCACCAGCACCTACAACTATTATCAACCTCTTCCACCAACAACCAACATTAACTACTACTATCAACCATCGTCACCATTAGCTACTACCCACAACCACCACCCTCACCAACTAGTCCACTACCATTTAGCACCCAAAAGCAACACTATTAACCCATACTACCACTGACCACCATATGAAAAATTTTCCCTAATATTAGTTGATATTGTATTAGATGAATTGATGCTTTATTTTTAATTTATTTTATCTTCATGAATTTTCAATAAGGAAGGGGAGTCACGCAGTAACTGGTAAAGTTGTATCCATGTGACCTGCGGATCACGTGTTCAAGCCTTGGAAACAACGTCTTGCATAAATAATACAAGGTAAGGCTACGTATAATAGATCCTTGTGGTCGGGCCTTCGCTGAATCCTACACATAGCGGGAGTTTTAGTGCACCGAGTTGCCTTTTATTCATGAATTTTCAATAAAGATAAACTTTGTACATTCTTTTTTTATAACTGTTGTGTCCGAACCAGCTTTTGCACGCCTCAACTAAATTCTCGGGATACCTGCCACCTCCACCTCTACCAACAACAGCTACTAAGTAACTTTCGAGACCAAGGATAGGACAGATGGATAAACTTTGTACATTCAGATGTTAAGAAAACAAATCATCTTAATTATTTAGTATTTGTA
>JBDJHY010000002.1:10298929-10324184 GCA_039654485.1 Withania somnifera
ATGGACAAATGCGTGATTTACAAGCAAAGACTAATTGTATAAAATTATAATCTTTATATAAATATGTATAAAAGTATAAAAAAAAAATAGGTATACACATTTTGAATCTTCTATATAAAATTATACAAAATTAAACAAAATATTTATGAGGTAAAAGTGTCAAACTTGGCTGGGACCTCCATTAAGGGTTAGCCGAAGTTTATGCCAAAAGATAGTAATTTTGGTCAATTGGTGTTATTTTCCTTTTTCAATTTTACGGATCAACTTTATAAAATTAAGAGATGATTTATTGTGTTATGTTTAGCCTTGTTTCTGAATAGTCCTCTCCTTTCATCTTATTTGACTCATGTTAATAAGACTCATGTTAAGAGTGTCAACTGGGTAGATTGACCGTTATTTTGATCCAAAAAGCGTCAGATCAAAACAGTAATCGGTCCGTCCAATCCGATATTCGTCCGGATTGAGCATTTAGACTGATCCACCGAACCCAAATTGACCCGAAAATTAAAAGAAAATTTTAAAGAATTATATAGTCGTTATGGATTGATCCATTTGACTATTGCCCAACGGTCCAAAATTGTCAAAAAAAAAAAAATAAAAAAAAAATTGGAATACCACTTTAATTTTGTTAATTTTCACAATAATTCTCTCAATTTCTCTCAATATTTCTCCTAAAAAAAGTATTCTAATTGTTCTCAATTAATTTCTTAATTTATTATTTATCAATTATTAACAACATTAAGTGATCAAGTGTAAGCCTTCAACTTTCAAGTGTTCAATTGATCAGTTACTTCGGCAATTTGGTATAATCGTTCTATCTCTTACTTTTAATTTTTGAGTTTTTTATTTTATTTATTATTTACAATTATATTATTTGTATGTTTTTAAATTTTACTATTATAATTTTTAATATGGATAGATTAGGGAAAATGGATAAAAGTGTTAAAAATTTGTGTCCCGAAAGTAGTCCGAGTAACAAGAAAAAAATAGGTTCCACTTTCGCTAAAGGTCCCGGTAGTACTAGAAATTATAATCGTATATCTGTCACTGCACCTAGTATTGCCACTGAACCTGAACAAGAATTTGCATATGGTAGGGGTGTCGGTATGCATGATATGAATTATGTCGAGTTGCAAGAAAATTACGAAATAGAAGAAGATAATGAATTAGAATGGGGTGCTAATATTAATCTTGACGAGTTTAATTATAATGATGATGATAATAATAATGATAACGATAATGATAATGATAATGATAATGATAATGATAATTATGATGATGATGGTGATAATGATGATGATAATCATAATCTCAACGCCCCGTCCCCTCTCTTTTAATTTTGCTCATAAACTTCCTAGACATCTTAGAAAATTTAGTGTTGTATGAAATTTTTTTGAAGATTTAACAGGAACTGAAACCGTTAGATACAGAGTTAAAACATGCAACAAGGACTAAATTTTGTACAATGATTTATTCAAGTTTAGAAATTAAAATGACGAAAAACCTAATTTGTTTTAGGCTATGGCTAACGCAAATCAACACTTGAAATATTTATATGGCCATTATACCACCATAGTTGATAATGTCACACCAACCAATCTTACTAACCTACCTGATGAACCTTCTAATGTTCCATAAACGTCGATGCATGTTATGCCTGATTTTACTAACACTAGATTTTATAGTAGAATACTAGCTACCTCACCAAGAAGAGTCGGGGATGAACTAAGTCTTTATTTGTTGCAGGCTCTGAAGGAAATTATCATGAAAGTTAACTCGCTGGAATGGTGTCAGGAGAAGCAAGCAAGTTTTTCAGTTTTATCAGCACTAACTAGGGACGTCATGAATATTTTAATGTTAACAGTTGCATTGGAGAGCGCATTTAACCAAGGACGACAACAAATTAGAGACCATCGACATTCATTTGAAAGCAATGCAATGAATAATGTAGTACGCCTTAGAGATAGGTTTTGATCGAAACGAAGAAATAAAGGATTGGTTCTAGATAGAGAAGAAGAAGAAGAAGAAATTGAAGAACTATTGTCAACTTATCATTCAGCAGAAGCAAGTCTTAGATATGAATTTGTTAATTTTGACCAGTGCAACCCAGTAGATTCTAGTGTTAATGTTGATGAATTAAATAAGATGATTGACGAAATGTATTAAGTGTTAAATTATTTTTTCAATATTATGAATAAAGTGACTCGTTAAGTCTTTTTTATTCCATTTTCAATTTCAATAGTATATCTTGTATATATTCTTAATATGTTTAATATATCTTTAATAAAGTATCCTTAATACATTACTATATTTAGGCTATAAGATATTTTTTTGGTATATAATATATATATCTTTAGTATATATAGTCTATATCCCTTAGTATATTTAGACTTTATTATATATCTTTAGTATAATAATATATATCTAGTATATTTTGTATATATTGTTAATATAATTTTTTAGTATATTTATTATAATATATATATCCTTAGTATATTTAGTATAATATAGTATATATCTTCAGTATATAATATATATAACTTTAGTAAATATAGTATATATCCTTAGTATGTATAAATCTTTTGTATAATATATATTTTTATATATAAATATATATACGTGTCGTATATTTTGTATATATAGTATATATATCCTTAATGCGTATATATCTTTAGTATATAGCATATACTTCTAGTAAATTTTGTGTATATTATTAGTATATAATATATATTATTAGTATATAATATATATTTTTAGTATATATGTAAATATTATTAATAACTCTTGTATAGTCGTATTAATTTTAAATTATATAAATATATATTTGTATGAACTAAATACATTTTTTTTTTAAAATACGGACATTATTCATGGTAAATCAAATCATACATTATTTATATGGGTTGAATCAATCCAAATCAAACAACCGAGTTTGAATTGGCTTAATCCATTTGGAATCATGTTTGGACCGGACGGCCCATTTACAGGCATACGTTCGTGACGACATATATATTCGAACACTTGCATCGGGTTTCTTCTTATTACTATTCCTACTCAATCTCGTTTACACGCAAAAGTCCCAAGGCTTTTTGTTTATATAATACGTACGTAGGGTTTGAAACATTGACTTAAGATCCTTAACTAGAAATCGTACTATCAAAGAAAAAAGTGGCAAGCCTTATGGCAGGGGCAAAGAAAGAATTTAGTAGAGAGGGGATAAAGGAAGTGGGGGACAAAAAGAGGCCTCAATGTAGTCCAACTCGATCATAAAGGGACAGGGCATTGACAAAAACAAGAATTATACTCACTGTTCCTACTTTGGAAAATTTAAAGAAGATATGGGCCTGTTAATCATCTTGTTAGACATACACCCACCTCTGTCTTATCTTAATAAACAAACATGTTTTGACATAGCAATTATTAGATAAAAAATTATGTGAGGAATTTTTTGTTTGTATAAATGAACTTGAATATAGAGTAGGAGAAGAAGAAAACAATCTATCTTGTCTTTTAATTTTATCTCTTCAAAAGAAGTAAAAGAAAACCATCTTTGGATAAAGAGAGCTTGGGAGGGGCTCAATTGTGATTTAATTTGATCCAAAATCCTACGTAAACATTGACCGACCGGCAGCCAATATTATTATTTAGAGGGAGGGAATCTTATCTTGAATAATTAGCAAAAGCAAGAGTGATAAATGTCAAAGCCGATATTTTAGGGGGAAAGCGAGGGCATTCTCATTAAACATCTTCGAAATACAACTATAACAGTTACATTCTCCGCTGTCACATTCTTTTATTACTCCTCTATTATTATTATATTATCTTCTTCTCTCCTCTTCCACTAAGCAAGACTCAACGAGGAGAAGCTGAGAGATTTTAAACACAATAATGCAGGTGAGTGACTTCTCCACTTTTCAAATTTCTTCTTCTTTTTTTTTTAATTGAATTATTGTTTACTGTTTTAATTTAGGAGGTAAGAACAGTACGAGTAGGTAATGTATCAGATCTGGCTTCCGAGAGAGAAATTCACGAGTTCTTCTCGTTTTCCGGTGAGATTGAGCACATTCAGATTCGCCGGTCAGTAGCTTTTCTCATGCGTTTATTTGATAGTTTTTCTTTTCTTCTTTGACTAATTGATTTTGGACTGACTGCAGACAATTAAAGACTGCCTTTGTTACATTTAAACATCCCAAAGCGCTTGAAATTGCTTTGTTATTGTCGGTAATTTTTCCTTTTTCTCTCAACGCTACTATTTAATCCTTTTAAAATGATTTAGCAGAATTACGACTTGAATAACATGTAGCATCGTTAACTCACAAATTTAACGACGTGTAGGAACTAGGAAATATATTTCAGGTACTTCTTTTTTTTTTTTTTTTCTTGCTAATCGTTTGTCTGAAGGAGAAAAAGTACAGGTAGTTTTTGTCGGTAAACATGAAATATAAACTCCACCTATACAACATGTCTTTTTCAGCATTTGTTTTGGGAATTGAAGAGTTAACAACATTTTGTTACTATTACCCGTATTTGGCCAGTGACAAATGATGCATACTTGACACGATTTATTCAATATAGAGAATGAACGAATTATGTTCCTAACTTCAAATTACTATAGTACATCAAACATTTGATACGCCATTGTTGTTTGAAGAATAAAAGCGCATGGAAATTGGTTTTGTGTATTCACTTCTACCTCTTTGTTGAATTCTTTGTTTGCAAGAAGTACCCCTCCAATTCTATTCATTTTGCAGGGAGCAACTATAGTCGATCAGAATGTAAATATTACTCAGGCAGAAGACTATGTGCCGTCATCTGAGACTCAGGTATTTACATAGACAAGTGTGCAAGTTTTATCTCTTTTCATATAATTGCAAAAATTGGTTATGGAAGTAAAACAATTTAGGAATATCTATATCGGTAATTCATGTAGTCTACTAATTGCCTCCAGGAAGTCAGGATTGCTGATAATGCTGTGAATGTGGCTGGAGAAAGTTCTTCTCTGCTTGCTGAGGTAATATAGTAAATAAAGTTGGTGGATAATTCTTCCTTCGAGTTATTAAAAAGTTGGGCATCTTTTGTCCACAAGAACATAAAAGTTGTCTCAACACAAAGCTTTTAGCTATGGAAGAGCCATTGCAAGTATTTTGTGGTGTCGGATTCATGTATTATGATTTTGCACTTTGCAGGCATATATTTGTTTTCGACTGTGTACTTATTTTTGGCTCTTTTTGACTTTGTAGTGATCTGCATTACTTGTATAATCTCTTGATCACTTGTCTACGTTAGCAGGCCAAACCTACTTCTCCTAGCAATGTAAGAGTGAACGGGAAAGTATATATCAGTAAAGCTCAAGATGTTGTCTCAAATGTGTTGGCAAAAGGTTCAGCTATCAGTCAAGATGCAATGAATAAAGCCAAGGCATTTGATGAGAAACATCAGTTAAGAGCCACTGCATCTGCCAGAGTCATTTCCTTTGACCGAAGAGTTGGGCTAACTGAAAAGCTTACTTTTGGAATTTGTATTGTAAATGAGAAAGTTAAATCTGTTGATCAAAGGCTTCAAGTGTCAGATAAGACGATGGCTGCGGTTATGGCAGCAGAACGGAAATTGAATGACTCAGGATCAGCGGTCAAATCAAGCAGGTCTGGATTCTGTAAAGCATCTGTGATTCAAGGCAGCTTATTAAAAATGCAAGTTTTTCTATTAATTGTTTCTGCAGTTGATTCTTAGGATTTCTACATTTCTACTTGCTCTCTGTTGTCTCTTTGCCCACTTCTATCTATTGAGAGAATCTTGCATGCTGTTAAGCGGCTATATAAGCTGAATTACTCCATACCTTGAAGTAGAGAAAGGAATAGAAAGGAAGGGCGAGTTTTAAAGTCCTCTATTCTTGTTTGATTTGTTAAAAGAAGAGGAAAGAAAGGTGAAAGCAAAAGGATGACCAGTTTTTCCCTTGGGGTCACTTATATTTTCCTTATAAACAGAGAGAAGGGAATAGCATATATTTTCCTTTCCTTTGCGACATTCTGATCGAAGCAAAGAAAAGAAAGAAAATAGTTTCTTTTCACATTCCATGCTTTGCCTCTCTGTCATTTCTCTTCTGTAATTGGGTTTATGACTTATCTCATCGAACAGAAGAATTGGATTGCTGTATAATCAGTGTTGTATAGAATGTCTTGTTGATTGGGCCTGAGAGAGCATTTGGCATTGGAATATTTTTTTCTCATTGAACAGCAGAATTGGATTACTTTATGGTCAATGTTGAACTGAATGACTTGTTGATTTGACATGATATAGCATTTTGCATTGAACCTTTTTCTCTTTTTTGAATATTTTCTAGATTCCGCACCCTGTTTCTGCCACTTTTTTTTCAGTATCTTGTATGCGGTCTCACTGTATCTCCTTGAACAATTCCAAACTATTCTTAAATTATGGTTCCTGCTACTATAATCCATAGCTTCCCCTTGGATAATTAAAATGAATTCTTCAATTTCGAGGTCGCATAGCTTGATATACTAATCCAATTCCGGCGAAGTTGAAAACTAGGCATGTTGCTCCTATTTGATGAAAAAGGATTATAGTTCGAAAACTTCAGTTGATTGAGGAGGCAAAGATTATCTTGATTTGATCTTCTTTAATCAACATCTTATAATGTGTTATGGCCACTCACTTTGCGTCCATTAATGTGCATTTTCCTTGATAAAAAGAGAGAAACTTAGTGCATCTCCCAAATAAAGATGGAATTAGGGGAAGAACTACCTTGGTTTAATATGGCATGTATGGCCACTCACTTTGGTTTAAGAACTTGCACTCTAGCAAGCAAGCAAAAAAGTTTTATTATTATTATATTACTAAAACTCCACATTTCCATTATTTTGGAGCTGATCAGGTATGTTAATGCTGGAGCTGCCTGGCTGAATGGTGCTTTTACTAAAGTAGCTAAAGCAGGAAAAGTTGCTGGTACAAAAACAAAAGAAAAATGGAATTTTGCATTGTCAAATTTGACAGCAAAGGTATGTTTTTCCTCATTTCTCTTTTCTCCCTATATATCTTTAAGTCTATCTTTGGACTTTTGTCTATCAATTTGTATTCATTATCCTATTTGTTATAGGTCACAAACAATGATAGAAAAACCAATGAAAAGAAAAAATTCTGGTAGGTGGGATAAAAAGATGAGTATCTTCAGCAAGAATCATGTTGTAACACACTTTTCTCTGAGTTATTGCCAAAATTCACATGTTTACACAATATTTTCTTCTGGGGATTCATTACTGTTTGACAAGGGAAATCAGAAATTAGATGCCTTGAGGTGGTTTCAAAGCTCCTAGTAGATTCACCACTTATGTGGATATTACATTATGGATTAAAATTTCTCCATCATCACTTTGGTCAGTGCCTTGTTTCACTTGGTCTATAAGTAAATTTTGTGTGAACTAAAATTACATTATGTGGTCATTCTTGCAGTTACAAGGTTTGTGTCTAGCACTCTAGCAATTTCAGGAACCTTAAAAGGAAAAGAGAACTCATTCTCTGCATTTTCTCCCTACTAGAAGAGGAATTTGACCTGACATCCATTTCGGTTTTGTAAAGTTTATCTGTTGTTGAAAGATTTGCCTCCAATTCTCTTTAGTTCTGGAAACGAAACTAGAACTCAGGTATTTTGCAGACCGCTGTCCCTAGCTGGAAGACACCTTTATATTACACCCACTTCAGTTTTGTAAAAACTATTTGCTATGCTATTCTGGTTGACATTATGACCAATAGGAAAAAGCAAAACAAAGTGAAGGAATCCATCACTTGACTATTACTCAGGCCTCTTCCAAGTAACCAGGAAGAAATGAGAGACAATTAGACCCAAAACAGTTAGTAAAGAGCACATTTATTAGACAACTAAATATTCTGCTTGTTATGAATCTCTATCGTAAGTTTTACATTTTTACAAAACATACTCACAAAGTGCAACCCATAAGAATTGCACCATGTTGGATGGCAAAGTGCTTCCCTCTGCCATTTCTTTGTTTTGCTTCTTTTCTGTTTGTATATTTGGGGGTAGTATTACTGAAACTGAAGTTCCATCTTGCAGGATCCTTCTATTGTTGCCTAGATCATATAGGATGTATGTTGGAGTTGCGTCTGTCAAATAGCTTGGGATTCCGATAACTAATTCCTTGCACATCTAGAATTTGGGATCCAGTATGCAGATTGCAGATTATCTCTGCCAAATTCAAGCAAGTTTCATCTGCGATGTAATTCTTTTTCTTGTTTATTTTTAGTCCCATCTTATTGTGGATTGGTGTGATGAATACAACTATACGAGGTTGTGTAATTCTTTTGTTTGTAAGCCTTTCAAGTCACGATAGGTTAGGAGCCTTATATTGGTATCATATCTTTCTTGGTGAGGCTAAATTTTATTAGAAGGAAACAAAATCCAGACTTTGAGCTCAAGCCAAAAAGATTTCAGATTTGATGTTTATATATTACAATGATATCCAGCATATATTCAACTATTATTAATTAGAGAAGATTATTTAATTCCTGTTAATCATTTCAAGTCTTTCCTCAAATTAAGAAGGAAAAAAAAAAGAAGCTTCCTATCTACAATTATGAATTTATATTCTAAATATGAAGAATTATTTTGTTGCATGCGCTCTTAAAAATCAATTATAAATGTATTACTACTTAATGACAAGTGGTACCTTGTGGTTGTGTTGTTTTGATGCTTACAAATATTATTAACAAGAAGAAGAAGTTGCAATAAATAGGCAAAGAACACGAGTAGGATATTCTTATCCTGTACATACACTTGCTACTTATGCATGGTTTGCTACGTACCTAGGCCTATGCCAGCAAACCCGTAATAAATTAGTACCTACTTATCAAACGTAAATTACATTACATAAAAGATAATTAATGTACATTTTTGTCATACAATTTCACTTGGTAATCCAAATTAAATTAATTGTGAGGAAAAATCCTCTCCGTAATTATCTGTTTAACATAAGGCATGCATGCAATCAATCAATCATTCACCTCCACTCTAAGCCATCGATCCATTTAGGATTAATTCATACATCTTCCTCCTCCCAACACAGTTGGATCATTCTCCTTTTATTTCAGGTTGATTGTGTGAATATATATCTTATATATATGTCGTTTAGGTTAATTTTTTGATGGGGAATACATGCTCAGGACCCACTTTGAACAAAGATTCAGCAGATTCAGATGGAAAAGGTTGTGCAGCTAATGGTAACTCTAATATCCAGAACACCCCTCCTCCACATCTTCATATACCTGGAGATCAGCCTGACAAATCAACAAATTCCCAAAAGGATAAGGCTGTTGAAGATGATGTTAAAAAAAATACTTTTAAGCGAGTATTGAGTGTAAATCAGTCTAACAATACTCTTAACCGAGTATTGAGTGTAAATCACTCTAATAATACTCTTAAGCGAGTATTGAGTGTAGGCCTCAAAGTTGAATCTGTTTTGGGACGAAAAACCCGCAATTTGAAAGACCTTTATACTTTAGGAAGGAAACTAGGACAAGGACAATTCGGGACAACTTTCTTGTGTGTAGACAAACAAGGGAAGGAATTTGCTTGTAAGTCTATTGCTAAAAGGAAGTTGACAAATGAGGAAGATGTGGAGGATGTAAGGAGAGAGGTTCAGATAATGCACCACTTGGCAGGTCACCCCAGCATTGTACAGATTGTTGGGGCTTATGAGGATGCCGTTGCTGTTCATCTTGTAATGGAGCTTTGTGCAGGTGGGGAGCTTTTCGATAGGATTATAAAGAGGGGCCATTATACTGAGAAGAAGGCTGCTGAACTTGCAAGAGTAATAGTAGGTGTTGTGGAAGCATGCCATTCACTGGGTGTTATGCATAGGGACCTCAAACCTGAGAACTTCCTTTTTGTCAATGAAAAAGAGGAGCCGTCTTTGAAGACCATCGACTTTGGCTTATCTGTTTTCTTTAGACCAGGTACATATTCTGCATTAGGTTTCCTCAATACTTGTGCCAACTTGATCTGCCATCTATCAGGAACTAATTAGTTGTTGAATCTCAAATTCATGTGTGCAACAATAATAGATTAACTAAATGCATATAATTTGTTAACTGTGTTAATATGGAGGTAGATCCAATAGCTACATACATAGAGCTTTAGTTAAGCATTTTTCATATCCAGATGAAACCTTCACGGATGTTGTTGGAAGCCCTTACTATGTAGCACCAGAAGTCCTGCGGAAGCGTTATGGTCCAGAATGTGATATTTGGAGTGCTGGAGTAATTATTTATATTCTTCTTTGCGGTGTGCCTCCATTTTGGGATGGTGAGATTTTGTGACTTTCTTGCTTCACAGTTTGTTTCTGTAATTCTAAGCTACAATGATGCCTAATACACGTTGATATTTTTCATCAGAAACGGAAAAAGGAATATTTGAACAGATTGTGAAAGGGGAACTTGACTTGGTATCCGAACCTTGGCCAGCTATATCAGAAAGTGCGAAAGATCTAGTCAGAAAAATGCTTGTAAGAGATCCCAAAAAGCGGTTGACAGCTCATGAAGTTCTCTGTACGATACAGTATTAACTAAGTCCAATCCTTTATTCTCTTGACATCTTTTTCATTTTTTGAGTATTTTTCTTGATACTTCTCATCCTTTAATCACCGTTTATAGTCGCACTATTTGTCTTAGGGTTGAACCTGATTAAGGTTGTGCTATTTGTTGCAGAAATATTCTTGTCCCTGTTAGAGTCTTTTTTCTTTTCCTTATTTCTTACCAATGTGACATGAAGTAAGATGCATAAAGTTCTAAAGAGAGAAACTGCAGATGCCAAAAGAAAAATGTATTAAACGCTGGATCTTAATAGCTGTCGCAGCTTAGTAGTTTTTTCTCATTGTCGCATCCACTGTACTGTGGAACAAGATATAGGAAATTCGGTGGCTTGGAATTTCTTTCTTGCTATACATCCGGAAACTCAAATGAGATGGAAAATAGAATGAATTATGTACATCAATATTACTTTTACACTGCAAAGCATAAGTTCACTTAAAGGAAGAAGAATGATCAACTGAAGAGCAATTCGTCTCAAGCTAACGCTTGAAAAAACTTTGTTTTTAATGTGGAGTTTTGCCAAATTGTTGACTGGTTGGGACACATTATTAGTAGGCCTATGCTCCTAACAACTGTATCTGTATTGTTGGTTAAGAAATTGGGAAATATGAGGAAGATTCTGGCCTTCTACTTTTGAGCTTTTGTGATGGATAGGTTAACAGAGATTCTGACCTTTTACTTGATCTTCTTTGATGGATCGCTTAAAAGAGACTATGACATATATAGGGGAAATGTGGTTGTAATCATAAATTGATAGAAACACGACAGTTACTTAACTTATCAGTGGTCTGAAGAAGTCCATTTGTCTGTCTTTATATTTGGTTAAGAGTTCATTTGAATGCTCTTTAACTTGAAAGATTAACTGTTTATTGTCTATTTCAGGTCACCCATGGGTCCGCTTAGGTGGAATTGCTCCAGATAAGCCTCTTGATTCTGCTGTTCTTACTCGTCTCAATCAATTTTCTGCAATGAATAAATTAAAGAAGATGGCAATTAGAGTAAGTTGTTTCAGTTCTTTGCATCACTTATCTTAGTATACAATAGAGAATTTCAGGTGGAAACAATGTGGGAACTTTATCTTTTCTAAATGGAAAATGTCGAGGCTTACTGCCTCAATATTTATACTATAAATCTTAGTGCTTTTGAAATGAGTAGTAGGAAAAGGATAACCTCACATGCTACTGTTATCAACTAATACTAGCTTTTGTATTATTATGCTTGACCAAGTACAGCTGTTTTGTTTAGGTTATTGCTGAACATCTGTCTGGAGAGGAAATTGCAGGATTGAAGCAAATGTTCGAAATGATAGATGCAGATAATAGTGGACATATCACCCTGGAGGAACTCAAAAAGGGTTTGGAAAAAGTTGGTTCCAAACTAAAGGATTCAGAAATAAACAGTTTAATGCAAGCAGTAAGCAAAATTCCTTTTTCCTGTTTGGTTTTGGTTTTCATTTTTTGTGTTCGATTCCAAGACATACTTGAAACCAAATCCAAAAAATCACAATTCTTTTCTGGTAATAAAAGCATGATCAGAACAGAGAAAGCTGTTTTTTATTCAATGGCACTGTAGCATCAGAAATATTAATCTCTAGTTGCATTCGCTGATGAATTAGCAAAATCATACATATTAGCATTGATTAATAACCCCAAACTTTTGACTAAAGATCCAGCCGTGGTGCGAAGGCCAAAATAAAGAGAGCCTCCTCTTACTAGAAGAGTTGTGCCTTTGCCCATTTAGGAATCAGATTACTATTAATAAAAACAAGAGACTCTAGTGTGAATGTTTTAGAAACTTAGACTATGAATACTACCAGAAATGTCATGGTTGCTTGAAAGAATCAAAAGGCTGTATATTCTCTGTTACTGTTAAATCTTTTGGACATATGTAGTCCTTTGGGTTAGTTGCATGAGATGTTTCTTGCTTCTCTATCTTTCAGATTCTTGGTACTTGCTACAGTATCCCGTTTCTTTAACTGGAGCAATCATTAAAGAGGGAACATCCACTAAAGATCTTTACTTCTGCCAGCGTTCATATCTCATTAATAATAGACCCTCAAGTCTCATCCTTATTTAATAACCTTCTCCGTGGAACAATGCAGGCAGATATGGATAATAGTGGTACCATTGACTATGGCGAGTTTATAGCTGCTATGCTCCATCTAAACAAAGTCCAGAAGCAGGATCACATGTATGCTGCTTTTTCATATTTTGATGAAGATGGCAGTGGATATATCACACAGGAAGAGCTCCAACAGGCTTGTGAGAAGTTTGGTTTGACCAGTATTCCCATGGAAGAACTTATGCGTGACGTTGATCAAGATAATGTACACTTGTGTTCTTGTCATTCTAATCAAAATTTTATTTCTAATACCATGAAAATACATAGCATCCATGATTAATAGTAGGAACATAAATAAGAACACTGGGAATGAAGAATGATCAAACTTCAAACTAATTAGCTTTATATGCTTATTCGCTCTTCAGGATGGGCGCATTGACTACAATGAATTTGTAGCGATGATGCAAGATACCGATTTTAGTAAGAACGGTAACAAGAGAATGTGAGATTGACATCCCAGAGGCCTGGTAAAACTTGATATAAATCCTACCATATCGTCATTACACTTTTTTTTTGCATAAGCCTGTAAATTTCACTGCTCATTCTTCTGTTCCATCTTATATGTATTTCTAATTGATCTATTTCTTTCAATCTATAAATCTCAGTTCACTACGCATCTTAAATTTAGGCTTGCTTGGTCCTTTGATCACAAAACTACTGCAGATACCGTGGAAGCGGATCACAACTTTGAGGTTCCCGTGTTATATTTAATCTCCAGTGTTACTGCTTCGAATCAGAAATGCATTTTCTGCAGAAGTAACGCATGATTTTCCTACGTCCAAGCCCAGCGCTATACTTCTTACCATTTGACGTAGATTTCACCCTATTAGATGGTCTTGATGTGTATTATATTCATTTTCTTGATGAAGTTTGATGTACACTACATCTTCTCTTGGTAACCTGAATTTATCAACATTTTGGAGTCTTTTTCTCTTGTTAAAGTTACCCTACAGTGATGAGTAGTGGCTTCTCTCTTTTGTAAATGCTGATATATCATTGATGTCATGTTACTATGTCTTCCTGAACTGAAAATGAATAAAAAACAGTTACTGCCCTTCTTGCTGTTAGCAGCATACATGAAGATCCACTATGGCATCCCAAGTTTGCTAAAAAGTTAGCCACTTTAGTACTTTCTGTAAATGCAGAGACAATTTTGCACACAGAGTGTTTCAAAATCTATGATGAGCCTATTTCCAGTACTGAAATTTCTTTAGGAGCAGTAGAGTAATTAATATGGCTCAAATTAAAACAAGTACTATATTAACTTCTTTTTTTTTAACTATTTAGAACATTGCGCGGGCATGAACGATAAATTTCCATAAATGTAGACCTATCCGCATCTCGTGCAACAACAAGCTTCATGAAGGATGATGACAAAGAAAGTAACTGATAGTAGTTTTATTCCTCGTCAGATACGAAGATAATGTAACACAACAATACCAGCAATCTGTAATCAGAGCACCATGGAATATCACTCTGCCAAAAGTAGTTAAAACTCAGATGTTCAAAAGGTCAAAAGGAGCAAACATAATTGCTATATCAAGATACTTATAAAGCATGTCAAATTCAGGGTTACAAGGAGTAAAGATAATTGCTATATGAGGGAACTTGTACAAACATCTGTTGAATCATGAACTTTTCATTTCGATTTTTTAAATCTCCATCCACCAAATTAACTTGAGGATGACTAAGAAATGGGCTGAGAATTGTACGTGGCTTTTGCACCGTGGACAAGAATCATGACACCAGATACCTAACTACAGCAAAAAGTGTATATACAGACTGAGCCTCTTAGGTCGTAAATAAGTAGACCCTTTCTTCAAACCAGGCATTGAAACCTGTTGCATCTCTTTTGCTCTTTTTCCTTCTCCTTGTCCTTGTTTCGTCTCTCAGCTTCCGCCTGGACCATCCTCAACTTTCCATTTCTTCCATGTCTCCTCTTTCTGTTTCTTTTTACGTTCCAGCACTGACATATCGGAATCTTTCACGGAGAAAAACATTGACCCCAGCTCAGCCAACCACTGCGGCTCCACAGCTGTTACACACTGCATGTACTCCTTTGATGTAAAGATTAGCTCATGATAAACCACGTTATCGAGAGTGTAACCCAATCCAAAGAGAGCACTAGTGGGATGCAGGTGACAAGGCATTCCGTTCCTGCAATTAACATATTCCCCTACTCACTTCAGCCTAGCTGCATTATGGAAGTAGGCAGAGCAGGTGACTTTCCTTACAACATCCCAATCAGGACCACAAGAGGTGAGTGGAGTTTTAAGTGTCTTCAGGATATCCAGCAATTGAGACCTTACTTCCCTAGCTTTTCACAGACTTGACCTGTAAAAAGTGGTCATTGCACCAGTCTCCCCTGTATTGATTAGCTTTCCATTGCTGGTAAACATTAAGCAGTGTAAGGTGATCAGATTCTGGTACAAAGAACTTTTCCCTAGCAGCATCACTTTCCTCTGCTCTATCCTTGGGTCTAAAGAAACTGAAGGCACTGAAAGCATAGAAACAATAGTCAGAACCTCATTTAAGCATTCTAGTTATTCTCTCATCAAGAGCATTTTGGCAAGGGGAGGATCCAATGGGAACTCCACCATTTTCCAGCCAAGGTCTGTTAAATCCCCAACATTGTTAAGTGCGAATTAATGATGCTATCCTGCGGAAGTGGATCCATAAAATCAGAATCCAACAAGTTCTGAATTTTGAGAGACTTGAGCAGCATAACCACATTCCCAAGATTTGTCTGTTGAACCTCTGGCACAGGGCTTGGCAGCATTTCATTTTCATACGCATTCTGAGTATACAGCCGGTAACAAGTCCCTGGGCCAGTTCTACCAGCATGCTCGTCAGCTGCAGCTCGACTAATGGGAAACGTTTGCAGCATCCTTACCCATACGAGGATTGTACACCTTCATTCTACCATAGCCTGTATCAATGACATAGTAAATTCCATCAACAGTCAAGGAAGTTTCAGCAATATTAGTAGCAACAATGCATTTTCGAGCCCCTTCTTCAGCTTTCTGGAATATTTTTTCTTGAAAATCAGCAGGCAATTGAGAGTATATAGGAAGAATTAACAGATTGGGCACTGCTTGCTTTGTTGATGATGCAAGCTGTTCCATGCGCCCTGAAAGTGCATAGCAGGTAGCTTCAATCCCATCCTGACCAGTCATGAAGATGAGTATATCACCCGGTGCATTAGTAATATAGAAAGGCATGGCTTGCTTAACTAAAGCTTCAACATAATCTTCGCATGGCGTTTTACTATAAAATTTTGTAAATGGAGAAGTGCTTCAGGTATGTGAAATAGTGGGACACTGCAATAAAAAGACACGAGTTATGTGAAGTGGAAAGTAGATGGAAAGCCAACACAAACAGTCCCCTTGCCCAAAGAAGTTTGAGAATTTCTGGGCTAATAGAAAAACCTACCTCCAAAAGAAGTTTGAGAATTTCTGGGCATTCAGAGTGGTAGAAGTGACAATAAGCTTAAAATCACGTCACCTAGCCACAACTTTCTTAAGAATGTCAAATAGGACATCAGTGTTAAGTGATCTCTTGTGGGCCTCATCCATCACAACTACACTGCAAAGAAAGAGATATTTAGAGTGACTGCACTACATAAAAACAGAAGAAACTTGATGTTCCAGGAAATCAAATATAAAATGCTTATGAAAGCAGATAAAAGAGTGGAACACTGCCAATATTTTTCAAGATCTGGATCTTTAAGCATTTCCCTTAGAAGAACGCCATCAGTCATGTACTGCACAAGGAAATATACATATATTCAGCTCACACCAACTTATAAGTGGACCGAGGAACTCACCTTGAATCCTTGATATATTCCAATTGCATAAATTACATAAAGTGCAATTAAGAGGTGCAAGTATACTCACCTCTCATACGATCAAAAAACTCACCTTGATAACACAAAACGAATGCCATATCCACATTTATCACCAAGCTCGGTTTCCATTTCTTCACTGACTCTTTTTGCAACACCCATGGCTGCCACACGCCTGGGTTGGGTGCAACCAACAATCCCGTTACTTGTATAGCCATCTTCATGAAGGTACTACATACAATTACAGACAAGCATACAAAAAGAGTCAGGACTGTCTAAAAATTTCTACACATTCCAGTTTAGACTTTAAAAAAAAATTTAGGAAAAGAAGACAGTAGTCTAAATAAACCTGGGTCAGCTGTGTTGTCTTCCCAGAACCAGTTTCTCAACAACCACCACCACTTGGTTCTCCCGAACCACCTGTTCCCAAAACAAAAAAACCAAAAATATCATTCAACAAGTTGAAAAACTACCATAAAGAACCACACCCAAAGGTATGGCCTAGGGATCAATGAACTGGGCTGAGAATCATGAGGTCTTTGTCTTCTTTCTACCCATCTAAACTTTGGTAGCAAGAGTTACTTGGTGACTGAGTTAGTCGGAGGTAACAAGTACCCTGTGGAAATGGTCAAGGTGCACAAGATGGCCAGATACCACAGTTAAAAAAAATACCATAAACAGTGAACTCTTTTTTTCTTACGTAAATTACTTGGTGAATTTATCCCAAGGGAAAGGAGATCACTTTTTGAAAGCAGCTTAGCATCTAATTTATATGTGGATCTTCAAGTCCTACCTATGGATCTTCAGGTCAGTTTTACCATTTTAACTGATTCCCAGAGATGTTCAAAGGAAAAGTTTGTAGGTATGTGTTAAACTGGATGACATGTGCAGTAACTCATCACGCAATAAACTCCCCAAAATATCAGGACAGGAAAATGGGTCAAACCTGCAATAAGTCATCTCGTACAGAGAAGATGGGAAGATACTGCCTTTGCTGAGAAAGTGTTTTTGATAAATGCAAAATCACTGACAGCTTCCCTTTCTTTAAGGGCTGTGAGAATCTAGCTTTTCCCGTAAAATCAACCTCGCCATCCTCGCCCACTGTAGCAGTATTCACATCAACCTAGCATAAGGTGAAAGGGAGCGTCAGATCCATATTGTCTACAGCGTGAAACATACCAGATGAACGTAGTATGTTCAATTTGATGGAAAACATAAGGTACCTCTTCCGAGTTTTGAGCCAGCTAGCTCCCAAAATCTTTGTCGAAACTTGTGCATGTTTTGTTTTTCACGTATTCCCCGAACTAGAGCTGAACCTTTTCTTGAAATTATGGCCATATCTGATGCTGGATCCTTTATTGGCAGTACTGGTTCTGCTTGCTTGGTGAAAACAATTCCCCGATCCAAAAACGGGGGCTTTGTATGTCACAATAAATGGTATAATATCCAAACAAAAAATAGGGCCAATATTTTGAGAAGCCAGAATAAATTTGACAACTTTGGGAGGTGTATCATAAAGATGTACCATGAACAAGACGAAGAACCTTCCGTTCCTCCTCCTATCAACCTCTGTCTGCACCTCAGTACCTCTAACAGCTCCAGATCTCAAAAGCTGGCAATCCTCCCATCAGTGAGCTGTTATAACCTTCTATTTTGAGCAAGTGATACCTTGCTTCCATCTCTACGAACCTGTTACAAGTGGAAGTGACAAAAAGGAAGGTGATGCGATGACAGACCATACATGAGTTGCCTGAGTATGAACTATACAGTATAATTAAGTTTTTTTGTGAACATTCACAGTACAGGTAAGTTTGATAGACTACAAAAGTTCTTGATATTATGCTAACCCAGGGAGAACAGAAAATCTCATCAAAAAGGTCCAAGAAGGTCTTGACATTAAATTACAATGATACCTTGACCAAGTCCGAGGATCTCTGTTCTCCCCAATGGTCTTTTAGCTCAGTTTCTCAGATTTTACATATAGAAGAACCAGCTCTTCAGCTAAAAGATGATCAACTATTTTGATCTCACATTCTCAATAATTTCCTTAATATCTGACCAAGTTTCAAAGTTGTTAAGCAAAAAACAACAGGATCAAATTTGAATGCCTCTCAGATGTTAAATTAAGTTCTTTAATCCAAAGCAAAAATATCATGTAAATGGTGGCACCAAAGAGGTGCAAAACCGAGATACATTTCGATGTATGAGATATAGGCACACCACGAAAAGAAAGAAAAATACAGCTTTCAGTAAGGTTCAAAAGGCAGATTACCCGTGCAAGGTCTTCCATCTGTTCAAACGCCTTCGTGACCTCTCTGATGTTCAACAGTGGTCTTGAATAAGAGATATGCAATACATATCTAAAAGAAGATAACAGGTCTACAAAGGGAATTCAATCAGTAGGTAAGCACAACTGAATATATGCTGATGCAACATGGCTGACACAATCACAATAGTGAGAGAAACATGCTCATGCATTAGAGGGAAATTAAAGATACATTCCCTTTAGTCCCCTGACACCAGAGAATTCTAAAAATCCAGTCTCTGGAAAATAATTCCTTTTATCGTCATTGACAGTTATTGATGATAAAGGGATCACAAATCAGAAAAATAATCCGCAATAGCTCATTCAAATACAGCAAGCTATGGCACATAAAGATTGATATGCATACTATGACATAATTGTCAAGTGTAAGCTAAACCATTAACCATCACGTTTGTTTTTTATTTTATCAGCTGAAAGGACCATTTTTTGATATTGCTACAACGTCCACCAAGTCGCAGTAGTATCTGTGGGTTTGCTAGTTCTTGCACAAACATATAAATGCCAACATACACAAAAATCATGATGTAAGGCTTTTGTCCAGTCTGTGCTTACCAGTTTTTTGGCCAATTCTACCTCTTTCTTCTGGAAAGATGCCTCATCACCTAGAAATGAAGATGAACCATCTCCCTCAAACACTGTACTACCTTCTTCGCGGGGTCATACCTGCATAACAAAAGTGATTATTGGCTCTACCGGAAATAATAAATCTAATTACCGACAACAACATACCCAATGTAAATCCCACAAAAGTTGGGTCTCAAGAGGCTAGAGTGTACGCAGTCCGTACCTCTACCTCACCTCTGAGGTAGAGAGGTTGTTTCCAATAAAACTGATTACTAGGGAAAAAAATACATAGCAAGCACGTATAAACTTCTGATGGAAGCTCATAAGACTTCCTTCATACTACTGTAGATACAATAAACTGGTAAAACAATTACCAGGCACGATCAGAATTATACACTATCTCTAGACGCATACTTTCAGCAATCTCCTGATTTTGATCTTTAGAGGTGCCGTTTGTATCATCTCCTCCGTCCTAGAAGGACATACCACACAGATAAAAAAAATTGAAATGTCACTTATTGAAGAGTCTAACAGCACAAATATCCTTCTTTCATATTCTGTGCCAAAAGGCGGAAGATGGAAGTTTTGAGTATAAAGCAGTACCTCAGATAGAGAATCTCCTGAAGAAGACATAATCAAACTGGATTTTGCGCCATATCTAGAACTTGTAGATCTTACTAATGACTACTGATGACCCAGATACCCTTATTGGAATTGGAGAAGGAGCCACACTGTCCCACAGAGAAGCAGCTCCTGCAGGTATAAGGTTTCTCATTAATAATAGGCTGACAAAATTTACAAGACGACACCAGTGTTAGAATTTACAGCAACCATACCAGAAGAATGAGGAGTATTATTCCCGAGCCACGGGGAAACAAGTCGAGAATCAGGTGAAGCACCAAGAAACTTTGGGGATGGTGAAGGATCACAATGCCTGCGACTACTAACTGGAACGACTACCACGACACTGGAACGACTACCACGACAAGGAGTATCTTGCCACTCCCATCTACCATCATCCCATTCCGATCTTCCTTGAAAAATTACACAATTTTCCAGATCAATTCAAATGCTTTAAGAAATGTCACAAAATTATTGTAAGGTATGCAGTCACAAGGAAGTAGCCATTTACTATCCCAACAATCCCCAATTATCACATGCTCCAATGTACATTCCTACTCTATATGTCAATTCAGATGATTTTAGGTGGGCCCGTATAAGAGAACAGTAGTTGAAACCATTACGATCAAGCACTAATATGAGAATAGGTGCATTGTGATGATATATACATTTTAGTGCACATACTGACATGTCTCCAGTATCACATGCGACCCATCTAACTTGTTTTTGATTTGGAAAATCAGAATAAAAAATACCAGACACTGACAAATGAAGATGTAATGTTTACCAGGAGTTCTCCTGGGACCTTCATATCTACTTCTTTTTCTTCCGTCCATCCCCATCATATTCTCTTTCATAACCACGTTATGAATCCCTGTAATGGTGCTCTTCCCTGCTAGTTCTTCTCTCTCTCTTTGTCCCTTCCCTGCTTTCATTTCTGTAAGTTCCCCTCTATTTACTTCCATCCCTTTCACGGTCAACTGACTCACCCTTAGAGATAGTAGAACGTAAACTCCTGGAAGATGCAGCTGGAACCTTGAATTAGACATAAGTCAGCGACACATTGTTGTCTCCAAAAAATGAAGCAAGAGAATTTGAGTTGCATTACAGCACACAACAATCCATCCAGTTAAGGCAAGAAACTAAAGAAAAAACTAAATTAGCAGGACACATGCACTGAGGAATAAGTTTCCAACAAGTCATACAGAAATTTCAGACACAAAATCCCAAAAAAGAAGTAGAGAACTCATAAAGGTACTCATTCGTGAAATCCAGGCAGGAGAACCTGACCACTTTGATTGGAAATGGAAGAAGAGTAAAACAGTAAGAAACTTCAAATTACTCAAATAGGTAATATTACAGCTACACCTAGCACACAAGACGCTCTGATGAAACTCAGGACATACTTTCTTAGCGACTTCTTCATCAACAAGAATGGTTGGTCATTTGCAACCATTTACCTCTACCATTTGTTATTTCACTATATTGAACGATAAAGATGCACGATCAATAAATGTGCATTCATATGTATTTTATAAATAGCTTTGAACCAACTTTATTATTAGTAAAAAGGAAAATTTTATACTACTTAGACAATCAACAATGATATTTCACTGTACTGAAAAGGACAATGTATTCAGATTTGCTCAATAGTAACTGTCAAAGTATTGCTCACAAGCAAGATTAAACTTCAGCTAATTAATGTACCAGCTCCTCAAAGTTTCTAGTTCAGAATGTCACTTTCTTTCATCTCACTTAAATTATTCTTCTCGATGCAATACATAAAGATATCAAATACGATAAGAGGAACAGAACTCTTTTTCCTATAACTGAAACACACAAATAAAGGGAAAGGAATCTGACAGTTACACTTAGATTCCAGTTAATTAAGGTACCAGCTCCTCAAAGTTTCTAGTTCAGACCTTCTTTCATCTCACTTAAGTTATTCTTCTCGATGCGATACGTGCAGATATCAAAATGATGAGAGGAAAGACTTAAACCCCACAGAACTCCTCCCCCTATATTGGTCAAGATAATTGACACACATAAACACATGCAAAAAAAAGTAAAGGAATCTAGAAACTTCCAAGATAAGAAACTGGAGGTACTATAGAAAAGCAATTCAATAACATCAAGCTTCAAAACTTACAGAAACTAACAAGGAAGTATGCCAAAACAAGAGTACTAATAAGCAATGTACCTCTGTGTTCTCATCAAGTGAAACCTCATAACTGTCTCAGCATCTTCCCATTCATTGGTTACTGCACTACCTAGACAGTAAACGTTTGATTAATGACCAATTTCGTAGCATTAATTATAAGAATAGATAGATATTGTAGTTAATTGTAATTTGTTTAATATTGCCTTCACTTATTTAGTCTTAGGACTCATTATATAAGTACTCGTTCTCATGGACTATAAATTCATTAAGAGATACAAAGAAACTTCTTCTTCTTCTTGAAATCTTCATAATATCAGAGTTGTTGCAGCCTTTGGAGGTGAGTCTTTTCCCTCACAGCACAGCAGCACTAGGGTTTTTTCACAAGAAGAGGTTGAGTTTTCTCATCACGTAAAGCTATCCGCGACAACGTAATTTTATGCCAGTGCTATAGAAAGACCAACACCACCACAGGGTACGGCAAGCGACAACGACCAAACCCCAGCCAGACGCTGCCGTAAAACACCTCCGATGCACCGTCACGCACAGCTAGAACTTCCGACACCAGCAAAAATCACTCTCAAGTGCCGATGTGCAACTCTTTCAGGCAACTTTTCTGAAAATTTCTTATTCCGTTTGGGTCGCCAGAACATTCAAGTCCTGTAAGAATCTCCTAAAGACCAACTACTTCGTTGGAATAAAAGAAGAATGCCAAATAGACGATAAAAAGTAGTGGAACACTATACCAGCGGCTATATGGTGGTCTGTGTGGAAGGAGAGAAATCAAAAATACTTTTTAAGGCAAAAAAGAAATATTTGTAACTCACTTAATCTTTTGCTGTAAAAATTGAAAATGTACAAAATGTAGCAGGATGGTTGATTTCCTTGATTCTTTCATATGTAACTAGTGTAGTAAGACGCAGACTGCAGTGGTTATATTTGAGTTAAAACGCAGGCAGCAGAGACCATACAAATATCAAAAGTAATCACACCATTTAAGTTTTTTAAATGAAGTTGGAGTTGATCATAATCATAAATCCTCGAATGGTAAAAGAAGGAGTTAAGGGACTGCTACCAGAACCAGATGTCTCACTAGCATATGGTTCACGATACCTCCTTCGTACATTATTCTGTGGAACATTAGATGCACTGCTTGCCAAATCATCAATTCCAGAAGCAGCATGACTCCTCCTCTTCATCTAAAGATGATGCAACTGAAACAAGTCTCTCCTTTGGAACTTTAAATCCACCCTCTACAGTAGCTCCTCCCCTTTTATCAACCCGCCGAGGCATCAAGCCCTATCCAATTACGAAAAGTTGATAAAGATATACATCACAAAACAATCTCATCTTATCACACACTTATGGGAAGGCGACATAGTCAAAGTTTATAACCCAACACGGACGGAAATAATGCATGTACGAATAGTCTAAAACACATAAGCTGAAAAGTAGCAGATGAGACCACTACCAGAGAATTCAACGTTCTTATACTACTCATTTCTCGAAAGACATCTTAAGTACCCTACACATCTAATATGATACCAAACAAAGAGAAGATTAGGATAGACCTAAATAATTATTTTAAATAGTCTTTCTAATGATGAGTTTAATGGAGTAACATGGTCAGTGAGGAGTCACATAGCCAGCCTCAACTTATTTGGGACTGAGGCTAATTTTGTTGATGTCATTCTCATGGAAAAGCATATGCCTTGCAAGAAGAAGGAACTTGTATCTAATTTTTACTCAATCAACAAAAGAATGTCTATATAAAGCTTTGCAAACATTTAATCTAGAATACACAACTGAAATCCTGCAAATGGTTTACGTTAAGGGTGGAGCCTCTGAGAATCTAACACTTTGAAAAAAGGAAATATGTAGGCATCTCGAACTAAACAAAGTTAAGTAAGTGAGGAAGGATATTGTACATCATAATCATGATATTTGAGGTGTCAGAGGGAAGGGGCTGGTATGTTTACATACTAGTTACGAGTTGTCCTAGTTAAACTTGTGTGTTTTTTCAGATATGTTTTTGTAAGGTTGTCTCACCAAGCATCAAAAGGATGAGCTGAATACATAAGCGCAGAAACGGTAAACAGCTAAATCTTGCCAAATATAGTTTTCTTTCATGTAAAAATCCAATTTTTGCGATGTCAACATACAGAAAATAGGTAATATTACTGTTATATAAAACCATGTTATAGTTAGAGAGAAGATGGGAACTAAATGAAGTAGAAAGAAACTTAGGTCAATCAAATCAATACCTAGAAGTAATTTCCTCTCAGAAGGTTTAAAAAGAAAAAGACCACCACTGGTCGTCTGATCAGGTTCCAATGTTCTTGTCCAGATCAATTGCTCCAACATATCTTTGCTTTGTATAGGAGGAGGGAAAGAGAAAAGGTTGAACAGTATAAGGTATTTATGCCTTCAATAAAAAATAAAGAAGAACAAAACTTGTTCCTAAGTATACACAACTCACTCACCTGCATGTTCCCTTTGAACAAGTTAAAACTACAACCACCGCAAAGCAAGCCGAAGAAAAATAGGTTAGAATAGTTATCCATATAACTTACAGTAATATGATCTTCTTTTTATTCAAGAATTGAATTGAACATCAAAAAGCAATTATCTAGAGACGAAATGCTGATGGACCAAAATAGAATTTTTATTTGTCTCAGTTATGCGTCATTTTCTCCTAGTAATAATTTTTACCTATATATAATTCAAAAAATGATATACTCAATTCTACTAATATATCATAAAAATTAACATGTCTAAGTCCTAGATGTCATAAAATAAAATATAATACAAAACTAAATAAATTTTAAAAATTAAAACTTACTAAAAGAGGAAAGTTTTAAATTGTTAAAAAGGAAAAATAGGGAGAAATTCTTCAAAAATAGAAAAGTCCAACCATTGCTATTTATATCTAGCTATTTATATTAAGGGTGGACATTACCGGGACGGACCGGGACGGACCGGTACCGGGACGAAACCGGGATGGTAC
>JBDJHY010000002.1:10334257-10345171 GCA_039654485.1 Withania somnifera
ATTAAATATATTAAGAAAATATATTAAAAATATATACGACATATATATATATATTATACTAAAAATATATACTATTAATAGCTATATTCTTAAAATAAAAAAAAATAAAAAAAACAGGCTGATCCAATTCAATAAAATAAGCTAAGTTTTCGATTGACCGGAACGGGCTACTAAATTATGATGCACGTAAACTCATCATCTTTCTCCAAAACTAAAACTACATCATTTAATGCTAGCGCACCTACTAATCACTAGATGGTTGGTGTAACAGAAGCTCATAAATAAAGACAGAAACTTTACAAGAAAAAGGGGGTCAGTGTAGTAGATAAAACCATGGGCTGATTTTTTTTTTTTTTTTTTTTTTTTATTTCTTCCCTCGTAATGATATTGGATATCCATTTTTTATGCATAGAATTTTGGGTCTACTTTTAATCTTTTATATCCAATATATAATATTGATAGTACTCTCTGAATCTGTTTTCTCCTAAATTAAGTTTCAGTTTCTGGGTTTTTGTTCTCTTATAGGTGAATGTTGCTGCATGCAAGCTAATTGATTCTGATTGATTCTTTCATTTCTCCTTTTACTGGTATGATGTTCTCCACCATTCTTCTTGGATTCATCTTTTTTTTTTATTTTCCACTCCTGCATATGTTGCCATTTTCAAAACCGGTCCTTCTAAATCCTTGTTGCATGGCTTTAATGATTGGGAGTGATAAATGGATTTGATTGTTTTTCCTTTTTTGCTTGGAACAAATGTCTTTCTTTGTGAATCAGTGGGCTTTGCAGATTTCAAGATTAAGACTTCACTTCTTTGTGTGGTGAAAAGATGGTTTAAAACTGATTTCTGGATTGGCTGATTGCTAGTTGTGAATCACATGGCTTTGCACATTTTCAAGATTAGGACTTTTAGTTTTTCTTGTGGTGAATAGAGGGGTTTACTGAATTGGTTGATTGCTAGCTGTGAATCATTGGGCTTTGCACATTTCAAAGATTAGGACTTTTAATTCTTTGTGGGGTGAATAAAGGGCTTTGTGCATTTCAAGATTAGGACTTTTGCTTTTGGCGTGGTGAATAAGATTTGGAGCTGATATCTGTATCGATTAATTGATTGATCAGTTAAGTAGGTGTATATATTATATACTGGTGAAAATGGCGACTCATGGGATGGGATGTCAGGGGGGAGGTAATAGAGTAAAAGAAGTAAAGTCAAATGCTTTGGCTAGGCCAGGATCAGTGTATAGCCTCACCCTTGATGAAGTTCGGAATCAATTGGGGAATTGTGGGAAGCCACTCAATTTGGACTATTGAGGCTAAACAAGAACTTGGGGGAAATGATTTTAGGACAGTGCAGCACGGGGATTCTCTACATTGTCAATCGAACATTACAATGTCCAGGGATCTCAGCAAGAAGACTGTTGATGAGGTGTGGCAAGATATTCAGCAGGGGGTAAATATAGATAGTGTTGATAAGAGAAGCCAGGAGAGGCAACTTACTTAGGTGAGATAACTCTGGAGGATTTCTTGGTGAAGGCTGGAGGATTTAGCATCAGGGGTTGATTCAATGCCAATGACCAGCAAGCTCAACAGCTACATTTTCAAATTTCTGCAATGCAGCAGGTACCGGAACAGCAACATCAACAACAACAGCAGAATATACTACCAGTTTTTATGCCAGGCCATCCAATTCAACAGACCTTACCTGTTGTTGCTAACCCAATTATGGATGCATCTAATCCTGAAACTCAGATGACAATGTCTCCAGCACATATAACGGAAACATTATCAGACACAAACTTCTGAAGAAAGTGAGTTGCTCCAGATGATGTGATTGAAAATAGCACAGAAAGAAGGCAGAAGAGGATGACTAAAAATAGGGAATCCGTAGCTCGGTCATGAGCAAGAAAGAAGGTGATTTTACTTATTCTGCATTTTTTGGGATATAGTTTATCATCTCTCAATTTGTCGGTTTCTCCTTTTTTGGTATATATCTTGTATACAGTCAAGTTGGCCTTGTTAGTATCAATGAAATCTTTTGCTTGATCAAAAACACAAATATATATAGTTGTTCATCTCTCCACTGATTGAAATTTTACTCTTTTGACTAACAGGCTTACACCCATGAACTAGAGAACAAGGTTTCACAGCTTGAAGAGGAGAATGAAAGACTTAAGAGACAGAAGGTAGGATCTGTAAATCAGCACAATTCATGCATGAATTTAGCACCCATTTGCATTTCTTCTAGTTATTTTCGAATAATCACATCCTTCATTTCATTGTTGGCGCGACATCATTTTCTTGAAACAGTTACATGTTCTCTTTAATTCAAGTTGTTTGTGATAATTAATCTTTGTCTGTGGAAGAAACTCTAGCTGAATCTGGTCTATCGATTGTTGAATGCTGTGATGCTCTTACTTCTTTAAGTCCATTGGCTAAATCTTTAATTGGACATGATATTTTCCTTCACAATGAAACAAAGGTGTTATAAATTATTTATGCAATCGGAAGGAACAGTTGGTGATTCATGCCTTCTTCTTTAGTTTCTTTTTTCCTTAAGATGATTAATCATTAATCAATCAGCAAAGCATTTATAGTAACAAGCGATTTGTTGTTCTGTGAGGTAAGTATGTCAAAGTTCCTGTATGTGTGAGAAAAGATCTTGATTTTAACTTCGCATAAACGTTCCGTTATCTAATCATTTTATTGAATTTCCTGTTAGCTATTTGGAATTATAGGAAGGCCATTGAGAACAGGAGTAGATTGTAGGTGGTCTATCACTGGCTTCACTATTCTCTTGATCATAATTTCTCCTATGAATACTCATTTCTTCTATGTAATACAAATGGTTTTCTCATTCACTTTTTCTATTTTATTTTGTTGTCGTCGATGAGGCTTTAAGTTATTTTTATGGCCTGCATCGTTTCCCTTGTATATTATTGTGATACAGTTTCACAAAAGAGATAATAAGCCACTACAGGGAGAGTTAAGGACCTAGCTTATGACTGCCTGCTCAATGTATGTGTGCTTTTGGTTTGGCTATAGGAACTCCTAACCATAGCCCCATGCAGGTAACTGGTAGAAAGTCAATAGATGGCTTCCAGATGCATATACTGCCAAATAAGAAATGCTTTAGATATTCAAAATGAAATGCTTGCTCACTTAAAGACTCATTATTAGTTGCATAAACTTGTTTCCATGTCAAACTTTTATTTTCTGTGTTAAATTTGGGTTGTGTTTGCCCCTTCAAATGCTTTTGAAAAAATCACAAGCTCCGGACATGGCAAACCTCAAAAGAGCAAAAAGGTTGTTTTGTACTCAGAGTTGTCTCTTGACACTTTTCAGTAGTTGCCTCCCTTCAGTTCCTATGAGGGTCAACATTCACTTTCACGAGTTAACCTGACTAAATATGATTTTATCTGCAGGAGATCGAGAAAATTTTACCAACTGTTCCACCTCCAGAGCCTAAGTATCAGCTCCGCAGAACAAGTTCAAGGCCCTATATGAGATATAACTTCATGTATATGAATGGTGTTTCTTTAATGTCATTGAAAATTTCACCAGCTAGTAGTGCTTCTTTCGCAGCATCCTTGTTCAGGAGAATGCCTTGATAACTTCTTCAGAGTGAATGCCAGTCGATGTCTGTTCCCCATGACATGTACTGTGTCCCTGTATGTAACGTTAACAGTTTGGACATTGAGAACATGGTCTTGGTAGTTTTTTTTTGTCTAGAGGATATATGTAGTTTAGGGTCTTCGTTTTGTGGATACAAAGGTCACAAAACATCTCTGGACTTAGTCTTTGTTTAAGAATCAAGTGACTTATTTTCTTCTTTCCCATTATTTCCTTCTGTGATTTGGAGCCTTTGCCTCATTTCCTGAAAATGCTTCAAATACGCAGGGTAGATTTCGCTCCATGAATAGTTATCATCTCAGAAAATTAATCTTTCTTCTTAATTCCAGCGTTTTCCAACAAAGAATGAAAACTATTAGTTGAGCGACCATGTAAGTCATCATCTCCGAATATGCGTGCTTTGCTGGACAAAATTTTGGATAGTTTAAGCATGCCTCAAACTCTAATGGAGTTTCCCTATTAATGCATATTGCTTGACTTGTAAACCATTTGACTTCCAATTGCTACAAATTGTGCCAAGTTTTTGTTTTTCCTTTTTATAGGTTAAATCATAGATTGCTTGCTTTGATAACATCAGACAATAATCTCATATCTTACATAACAAAAGCACACATTATTATTATTTTACTACTATTTAACCCGTTTGCAAGATCAACTTTATACAGTTCCTTTGTCTCATTATATTCAACAAGTTGGATTAACCTCTCATCTTATGCATACCCTTTCATCATATTACACATAATGAATTCAATTTGTGCAAAAATACCAACTAGTATAACGAGCAAACTCTTTGAACATGCACATTTGCTAAATTTGAAGAGCTTAAAAATTGGTTTCCTATGTAAAGGCTGTAGGACAGGCTTGCTGTATCCTCTGAGCACACAACTTTTTGTCATAAAACCCCAAAAGAAAGAACAAAAGAAGGCCAAAAACTCCTTGAAATTCCAGGCTTTTGTGCTGATTTTCAGCCTATTTTTTTCTTTTTTTCTTTTTCTTTCAAATTGTAGATCTTAGGGTATAAATTTACTGTAAATATGATGATTAGTTGCATTATTAATTATTTAGGTAAAAAAATAATAGCTGGAGATTTAATTTTTTCTTTTATGAATTTTCATTTTTTTTTTCTTGTATTCTTCTGTTATTTTTTTCCTTTGTCATTGTTATATTGACACTCTGCTAGTGTTATACTAGCTAATGTCAAGATTCTTTTATCTATAATATGTTTTATTTTGTCCATGCTATTAATTTGATTTAGTCTGAGAACACTATAGTTTTATTATTGTTATCATAAGAATTTTAACATTAATTTCTTATTTTGTAAATAAAATTTCCATGCCTAGAGACCACATCTATTAACAAATTGTAACTCATTGGCAAGAAAAACTATTTCAGTCTCCAAATAGTAACAATAATCTTTCTTCTCGGAGGGAGTGGTACAAATATGAAGCTGAATAATACTCCAAGTTAAATGGCATTTCAACATATCCACTTCGTTTCACCTGATTTTGTATTCTAGGACCCAACTTGCCAAGCAACTACAAATAATTCATAAGGTTCAAACATTTATTTATTTTCTAAAATACACCTCAAAACTGCATCTTTCCCTCTCCGTTACATACATAAATCTGTAATATGGAGATAGAGTTTTACAAGGAATGATCCTGAGAGAATTTGTTCACTGTTACAGCAAGAGAACTTGCTTTAGTTCAATTCTTTGAAGACTACTATCTTGACAGTCATGCGCCTCTACTTCTGCAGCATAAAGCACTCTGCTGGCTATTGACATTTCACTTTAGATTTGAACTTGTAATTTGATACTTCAGGGTAATTCTGTTAACATGAGCCTCTCTTGCATTCTGTTTTCTTGATCCAAAGAGTCTTCTTTTGATTTTGGAATATCGCTGTCTTCAGGTTCTTTCAGAAAGGGTCTGAAGGTCAGAAGTAGGCCAAGCAACTCAATGGCATTGAGAACAAAGAAAACCAACTGATCACCTGTATTACAATATTACATTGTCTTTGTTTAGTTTATTGGGCTTAAATTTGTATTAAAGTGCATCCAAGTAGGCCATCAGATAATCCAAAGTAGATTGTTACGGTGTCACAAGTTACTAAAAGCAATATAATGGGAGCTAAAGAAATGGATGCTTTTTGTAAGGCCACAAGCTTGAACCTAACAAACTAAGTAGACTTACCTGGCAGAATATCAGCATCTTGACGCCGTTGTGACCAGGACAATCTGCATAAAGTGCAGTTCATAAGAACTGGATGATACAGAGTCGTCTAATTGACAGACAGTAAACTTAACTTTCGAGTTAAACAAACATCATATACATTTCCAATAGACACAATCCCGCATTCACTAAAACTGAAAATAGACATCTGATTATATCACTATGCCACTCTAGCATTTTCAAATATACCAAGTTAAGCTCAGACCCTGCACTGATTTAGACCAAACATGGGTACTAAAGGAGATGTATAACAGAGAAGAACTATCATTACATTCAGTTGCATGACATGTAGATGGTACTAAGTTTGTTCAACAAAATAAGGGCATTCAAGAGACAACAATCTTGTGATAAGCACAGAAATGACCTTGAAGATCAGCAGATGATAAAGAGAACTTGGCAACTTACAATGAGCCCCCGGCTGCTGGGCCAATTGTCTTGAAAAGAGACATTGAGGACATTGAAATTCCATTTGCAGCTCCTCTTTTCTCCTGGGACTGAAGTCAAATATTTTTTACTCACTCATGAACTTTACTGATCACCATTATATGGATGGCAAGGGGAGGGGATGCTTATAGGAGAAGGTAGTTACCACAGCCCTGTTCTGCATGATTAGTAAGCCAGTTGTAATTGACACCTGATCAAACAATGAACATATAGCCACTTAGACCAAACAGCACAACAAAACAATATCGAGGTACTGGAATTGCAAAAGCCACAAGAAGGTAGTTGGACAGAAACGAGCAGAAATTCTGGTGCTAAATTAATCTCACTTCTCACATTAAATAATTAACACTAAGTTTTTGCGGCAATATGAAAAATACATATTAATCTTCATGTATAAAATAGGATATATCATGAACGAGAAAATTAAGACACAACTCATTTACATTAAACTGAGAATCTTGGGCATTGAGTGCACTGGTCAAATATTTTAACAAAGTATGAAATCTAACATAAACTTTAGAAAAGAGATCCAAAGACGAATTAAGTAATATAATAGGTCATTTCTTGCGTTTCTCCTCTTCATCAAGTTTGTGAATCATACTGCCTACATACTAATAGTGGGAATAAACATTTTAAATTAAAAAAGGACAAAATAAATGTACAACATAAGCAACTATTCCTGGATATTCAAAAAAAGCACTGCATTGAAATTTTATCAATAATAACTTCGTCAAGTTGAAGAACTCAATAATCTAAGGAGAAAGTTCTTACCGAGAGAATATTTTTTAACATAGATGCACAGTTGAGTGCTATGGAGAGGCCAAAACCAGTTAATAAAGCTATATATGGGTAGCTTCCCAACAATGGTATGCTTAAAACCTGAAAGACGAGTAAGTTCAATTTAAACTAAGAGTGAAAAGGTAACTTAATAGGAGGTGGTAATATAAGTGATATGGCTGTTCAGTCTGGGGCATACTGCACCAATCCGAGAAATCATGACAGGCCCAGTAATCCTTTCCACCAGTGGATAAACAAGCAGCTGAAAGAGTAGCAAACCAAGGCCTGGTGGATCATGTAAAAGATTAATAGTGTTTCCTGATCAAAAGATATACAATTTCAAAAAATATACAATTTTCCGATATAGTCCGCCTAAAAAGCTTTAGAATATACAAGGCAAATTGTTCTGCAGAGATTTAGGCTATGTCTCTATACCTGTGATGGCAAGAACTTGTCCAACATCAGCAGTTGTAAAGCTTAAACCCCCAAGGGTCCTAGGACTGACAGCCCAAAGTGAAAAAATCTGAAAGAGCACACAGCTGTAAGATATATTGACAAGTTTGTTCAAACAAATGAGCAATTCTCCAGAAGGTTCCTTGGATTTCCCGTTTTCCTATTGAAAACTTTTTAGAAAGAAACATAAATTACCTCCAAATAGGCAATATCGTGGAGCTGGAATACACAGTAGACAATAATAGAAGACACTAAGGGCCAATTCTTCAGAAGGCTTTTTTGAGAACTCGTTGATCTGCGTTCAGAATTGTTCATGTTCTGAGACGCATTTAAACCATTTGACTCATCTCGAGTTCCTTCGGCAGCATCGTGAAAGTTACTTTTATCTTTCATTATTTTGTTATGCTTGTGAAGTGTCTCCTGCAACATGTTATAAGTAGTCAAACTGCGAAAACTGTATCAGTTAATACGATCAGGTCCTATGTTTTACAGTGGATTAGCTATATCAAATTCTTTAGTTCATGTTATGGATTAGAACAGATCATTTTCAAGAATTACGCACTATGTCCTTAGCTTTGGAATATTATCTCGGGTTAATCAACTAGAATGTGAACAGGAAGGATATTTATCAAGGAAAGCCTAGATAGCACTTTAAGTGAGAAGATAAGTATAAATAGGACTAGAAGTCATACTGGAAGCCAAAAGGACATTACTGTTGCAGCTAATGCAAAGACTGATATCATTAGACAAGGTAAAAAATATGGGAATCTGCAAGGTAGAGAACAAACAAATAAGCTTCTTAAATAATATGGAAAAACAGATAGAACCACACCAAAATCTTCTCAATATAGAAAGTTGAAAGTAGTTAAATCTTAAATGTACAGAACAGGAAGAACAGGCTTACCTCCCAAAAAAGGATTCTTTGGAAAATATGTTGGGATATTTTTCTGCAGGCTAGTATAACATAAGTGAAAGAAGAATTGTTATTCACTAAGCTGTACTCGTAATAATTACAAAAACTGTTTTAAGTAGATAGTAAGGCAGGAACTAGAGCTTTTAAAAGCTTATGTTAGCAGGTTTTGACATTAAGTAGGACCCCTATTCAGGGCTCTTTTCGGGTTCAAGACATGAAGAGTCATTAAGCAAACGGTACATTGTTTTATGGCAAGTTATTATGAAAAAGTTGTTAGTTATCGATCATGGATGGGATGAAAATTGTTCTGGATACTTTCCTAACTATGAATAAGGGCGTTACAATCTGGTGGAATATCCAACTGTTTCACCTTGGGTACATTGCAAGAGTGCGATGATAGAATCTCTTAGCATTTCCTTTAGCACATATTTTATTTGGAGTCATGGAAAGACATTAAGCAAGTATGCGTGGTATCACTGCTAATTTATGATGCAAAATTTCAAGTCATCCTTACCAAAACTAATTCTTTTACCTAACCACCAAATATTATGTGTACATTAGTCCAATTCCATATACGAATCAAGTCAGCTTATTATTTTCATGAAATATTATGTGAAGTATAATCTAAGCTCATAGATAACTCCAGTTAGCTCAGCAAATCTTTCCCTGGACAACATGTGAGTGAAAATTGAAATCAGGTAGCAGAAAAGAACCAGACCGATATTTGGGAAGAGAGGATGTATGTGAAAATTGTTATACAGACAAAACCCTCAATCATAAAATATTCAGATGAAACACTTCTTTCAGAGAGATAGTTCTTCATTCATAACTATTGTAAAAGTTAACACCAACAATTCCACGTGGGAGGCACAGTACCTGTGCAAGATAGCCTCCGATAGCAGGACCAATCACCAAACCTATCCCCCATGCAGTGCTTACCTAAATAAATAAGATGTTTAAAAACATGTTATGGCATAGGATCTTAGAGCTATGCAACAAAGCTATTTAAAAGGAAAAGAGAGACGGGAAGGAGAGAAGCAACTAACAGCAGATATTCCCAAAGCATGGTATTCTTTTCGGCAAATTTCAGAAGCATAAGCCTGGAGATATTGAAATCAAAGAATATTAGTTTTAACGTATTGAACAACTAAAAAATTGAATGCATCCAGTAATAATGCTAAAAAATAAAAGGCAAGTTCATACTTTTAATTGTATAAACAGAAGAGCGCAAGAAAGATAGTACTAAACTAGTTCAAATAGGCCAGTAAGAACTCATAATGCACGATGTCAATCCTGAAAAATAATATGCTTATAGTTGACATAAAATTCCACATAAAGTAGGAGCAAAAACGTACCCTCATTGTGCCAATTATTCCGCACAAACTGCCTATTAGGAACCTTGTTATTATAGCCATCCAAAAGTTGGTACTAAGGCCAAAGAGCAAGTTGAATATAACCCTGCAGTTGAGTTTTCAGACAAGAAATTAAAACAAGCTTGAATGAAATTACATAAAATGAATAGTAGCTGAAATCTTTTATTGCAGCCAACGTCTTATGCACGAGGACAGTGATTAACCAGCACTACTAACACTGTAATTGTGCCAAACACAACAACTGGCTTTCGACCATAACGATCAGCAATTATTCCCCACGGAATAGAAGTCAAAGCTCTTCCCAACATGAATGAAGAACCTTCAAGAAATGGTAGACATGTAAGAAGAGAAAACACTGAAATTACTCAGAAGCAATGACAAATTGTATACTGACCTACAAATCCGGCATAATAACTAATATCTTCCTCCCTTTCTGCAATGTGAAAATCTCGGACCTGTAGGAGTCAAGTGTTAATATTGCCACAGCCATAGTGTAGCAGATCAAGAATCACATACAAGAAGAATGGAGCTATAAATGGCTAAGACACAAGGAAGATGCATGCAGTAGAATATAAATGTTTTAACTTTTAGAAGCTGTAAGTGCAATTTATTTCTAGTAATCCAAGTCTATCCATGCATAAAAGTAGTTATCCTTCTACCATAGGACAGAGCAACTCATTATCAGGAGTTCAACAATATCTATCTATATTTCTGTTAGAAAATCTGATTAAGACAGTAAAGTGTCTTTACTCTTCCATATGTAAATAAAAAGTTGAGACAATTGGTGGAGGCTACATTGGAAAAAGAATACCGTATAGAAGTGTTTATTAGAGGTACAGTTTGTGTTTTAGGCATTTATACTTGAATTTAACACCAAATAGCGGTGCAAGTGGAAAGAAGTTTTAATTCAAAGCTTTAATTTCTCCTGTGTATGTGTTTATCTCTCAGTCTCTCTCCCTCTCCGTTTAAGAATTTGATCGAACAAAACACAATATCTAAAGAACAACTTTTCTTTATATATGCTTTATGGAAAACTACTCAAAAACCTTAAAGCTCTTAGAAATTTTTCTTGGTGGAAACCACAACTTGGTTCCT
>JBDJHY010000002.1:10359968-10377742 GCA_039654485.1 Withania somnifera
GGAAGTAGTGGAGTAGTGCACAAACAATCAATCACCCATGATTCAAGACAAGACATCTCTTGGTTGCTTAAAGAAAATGCAGCTATTATTCAATCTCCTTTTTTTTCCAGAAAAAGTAAAAACAAAATGAAAGCCTTGCTAATCATTCAATGTGTGCTTGACTTGTTCATTGTTTTGAAAGATCAAAGAGATCCTTTTATGTGCAGTCAACTAATGCAAGTTTTCGTAAATATGCATGTTGGATAGTGTCAAATGTCTTGAAGAGTTTGCTTTCTGTATGCTGCAGTTCTGGATTGCATCAATTATCTTTTAAAGATTCAAGTGTTCACTATATTGTTCCTTGTGCAGGAATGTGTCGACACATGGGCAAGTTGCTCCAATTGGCGGAAATCCATTTGGATAGGATTATTTCATGTATTCAACTAGTTGTTGGATCAGCTAGTGTATTCGTTCAACTTTTAGATTCCTATGTATTTATGTTATCGTCATGTTTGTATTGTTAAAAAAAGGAGACAACTAGGCAAAGATTACAAATTTCAAAGACCGGTAGGCAGTGCTTCTTTCTTGTTGAGGCCTACAGTGTGTTCTGATACTATAGTTGATGTGATGTGGCTGAAATGTCCCGAAGTGTCTTTGTTGACCACTTTGGCGAAGATGAGCAGCAAATGACGCCTTATTTTTCTTGTCAGCGCCCTCCGTGGTGGTTTATTTTTGCCACCCTTGGCATTAGGTTAAAATATTCAGTTCGTGCTAGCGGCAGAATGTTTCTAGCAATCTTCCAGGCATAGGTCACTGCCACACCAAAAATATTGAGAAACATACTCCGAAGTTGACAGGCAGCACTGCAAGGAAGAGATGGTCTATTAATGCTATTGAATATTTGCAAAAATGCATAACTTAAAACCCTAAGCTTTGCAGATTTATCTTGCATTATATAACAAGGTCCAATCTAAAGTAACAGATATGATATTGCATTCTCCTTAGTTGCTGTTGGAGAGTCGAGATGCAACCAAAGACCTTTTTAAATGAAGAGAACATTACTTGTATAAAAGAAGCTATGGATAAGAATATACTAGCAGAATACCCTCATGGGATACGAACAAGAAACTAAACATAGAGGATTTAACATAGGAAATTGCAAAACAGTCATTGCCATGCACTGAAATTTGTGACGAACATGCCGAAATTTTACCGAGGATTTGGTGGATTGACTGTTAACTTGAAGAAGCAATTGCAATCAACTTCAGACATTTTGGTGAAACTTAGTACAAGGACTTCAGGACATTGGATGGAACTTTAGGCCAAAAACAAAATTGCATCTCGAAGCAACTAAACTTACAAAAAAATAATGAATTATGTCTTATCCTCAAAGTGACTATCGAAGGGATAGGGAAAGCAAACAGTTTAGATAAATGCCACAAGGTAGAAATTTAACCATTAGGTTGATTTTCAATCCTCTGATAGTAAATTGTTTAATAAGTCAAACAACTTTTCCTTGGAGGATCATTTCTTAAGCATCTTTCCAAGTACTTTTAAGTTAAAAAAAAAAAAAAGATGTATATTGTTTATTTTGTAATTTCTCTGATATACGACACTGAAAACTGCTCCCCTAGTTCTTTACATGATGGAAAGAATGAGGGGAAAATAGTTTGATAACCAACAGAAAACTGGGAATTAGAAATAAATAATATATGAGCTATTAGTGAGAAATATATCTATTTGACCATGTAAGATACTTGGATAAAACATTCAAAAAGTAGTTAAAAATAATATAGGAAAATTGAAACTGTTTCATCACATTATTCTCTTCTCTCTTTCAAATTTCAACCCCATTGGTAATGTATTATTATCTTCTCTTCAAATTTTAAGGAATAGGTTGATCAGAAATTTTGGCATTTTCAACTCCGTTAACCATGTCTGATTTTTTGCCATTCGTAATGTATTATCATCTACCCTTGTCCATTTATTTTGATTGTCTAGAAATTGTTAAAAGGCTATTCAGAATTTGGGTAGTGTGATTTGATGGATAACCGTGTGTTTTCATCCGAATCAACTTTTATGATGTTGCAGCTTTTATGCGTTTCCATCGAAATTTGATGTATGTTACTTTTACCATCTCTCTTTGTATATTGCAGTTGCGCGCCAAGCTTATAGTTGATAATGATATCTATGTGATTGGAATTGCAAAACTTGTTCTTCTTCCTTTTTCTTTCTTTCTTTCTTTCTCTGTGTGTTTGCTTATATTTTCCACATGCTATTCTGACAAATCATACAGCATTTGATGTTTCCTTTTCTGTTACCACGAAAACCGTCCAATCTTTGGTAATGTAAAAGCAACATCTTTTGAATTCCTTTATCAAAGAGTTAGACTTGTTGTGGTCACTATTTGTTGACCTACGAGTAAAGTAATCCAGCTCTTCATCTTCATGATATCAATAAGTTTGTAATTTTTGGACTGGCAATGTTAGAATAAGAAACACTTGCTTCATATCTGAAATTTGCAACATAACTAGAAGCATGCTATTTAATAGTGTTTTTGGTATATTGGTTGTCACATAATGACAATGGTCTAAATTTTGTGATGTAAAAGCAAACGGAGAAGTTGTCACTGATGGGATTGGTTAAAAGTTGAAGTCATTGCCCAGCAAAAACTCCTAAGAATGTTGATATCATACTGGACACTTTCTTTATGTTCCACATGTGCTTCAACTAAATACTCTTCTAAATGCTGGTGCAAAATAAGGTCCAAACTAATGTGTCTAGCTCATCGCAAAAGGTCAAGAGTGAATAGAAAGAAATTCATATCGCTGCTTACTGTGCTTTGTTGAAGGGTATATGGGTCTGTGTTCTGTCTTTCCGTTTCTCCTTTTGTCATGTTCAAACTGGTGCACGATTCTGCTTCTCTTGATTCATTACTTGTACAAAAATCCCAAGTAAACTGAAATATAACTTGACACTTTCTGTTTTGATCTTCTCCTAACGATTTGCTTTACTCCTAGCATAGCTTAAGTGCATATAGCTATTTAATTTCTCATATTGGAAGAATTATATTCTTCACCAGTGTGCTACTTTAACATCTTATGAGACTGTGCAGTGCTTTGGTACACTTGCTACCGCCATCTCTACCTTGATCAAGATTCAGTAGTTATGTCATCCAAAAAGTCGCAGGGAGCTGAATTGTCTCTGTCATCTGCAGAGCAGCAGGCTAAGGTTTAACATCGATGTCTCACATACTATTATATGCCTCGTACTACAACAGGCTAGAATTTAATTTGCATACTATTTTACACGATCAATTTGCATTAGCATTCCTCGTTGAGCTTAATTCTACATACTATTATATGCCTCATTGTACTATGTCTCACATACTATCATACACGATAGTTAACTAGCCATGTTCCATGTGCCACCATTGTTGCAAATAAGAATCCGATATAACAAAAAAGGTGCCTACTAGATGGGAACAAAGTGTTTTTGCAGCTTGATTTGTTCAAGGAGTAAATCCATTTTTTTGTGGTTCAGATCAATGTGGTCAGAAAGCTGATTGGTCCTGCTGTTAACACATTTCCAGCAATGTTTTCCGATGCATCAATTCTAATGTTTCTCAAGGCACGGAATTGGCATACAAGAAGGTCAGCCAAGATGCTAAAAGAAACACTGATATGGAGACTTGAAAACAAACCAGAGATGATCCGCTGGGTATGGCTCCGGCCCCTGCATCTTTTAATTAGTGTCTAGCATGTACTTCATCAGGCAAGTTAACTGTTTGTTTCATTCAGTAATATTATTTAGAAAAGCATAGAGAAGACAGTTCATTCACTTCAGTTTTCTCCTTGCCCTTTATTCAATGTATACTAAACCAAATGATCCGAGATCGCGTTCTAATATTCTCAGCTCATGCATGTAAGGCTCTTCTAGGCTTGAGGATATATTATGGATATAATATGAAATAGCTTTTTCGTGCTCCTTGATCATTACATATATAGAGAAGAAATTCCTACCAATTGTCAAAGATACTCTTTTTTTGTGTAGATTACAATCAATTCTTTCACCAACTATTTATTCTGCTACAATTTTTGTCTAGGAAATTCTAGTGTGTGTCGTATATTTAGTTGCAATACTCAGTCTTCCATATTACTCTTTATAGAGTCAGCAAGATCCGGGTGACCAGAGTGATCAGCAGCTTGATCAACTTAAGGGGAAGTTTCGCAGGTATTTGCTTTTTTTCTTTGTTAAACATATTGATCAACAGTTTGTATGTAATTAGGATGGTATTGCTCAACAAGCAGAAACTGGAAAAGTCTACAAAGCCAACTACTTTGACAAGTACGGAAGGGCTGTGCTTGTCATGAGGCCTGGAATACCGGTACATAAATCATCAACCAGTTCTCTAAAGGAGCTTCTGTCAACTATGATGTAACTGTTGTTTATTTTTTACCTGATATCTCTGTGTTCTGCTTCACTTCAGAATCCTTACTCAGTAGAGCAGCAAATGAAATATTTAATCTATTGCATGGAGAAGGCCATATTGGATCTAAAACCGGGCCAGGAGCGAATGGTTTGGTTAATTGACTTTGAAGGTTGGAACATGTCAAGCATATCAGTGAAGGTTACTCAGGAAACAGCACGCGTGCTGCAAGATCATTATCCTGAGAGGCTAGGCCTTGCAATTCTTTATAATCCTCCAAAAGTTTTCGAGTCCTTCTGGATTATAGGTGCCTCTAACTTGATAATCTTTTCAATTTACATTTTTTTACTGCACAGTACGAGTCATAGTATATCAACATGCTACTTTCATTGTCCAAAAGAGGGCGCTTAGTGAATTGGAAAACCATTTTTTTTGACAGTGAATTTTCCAAAGCATTTCAAAAATATTTTTACTTATAAAAGATTGTGATTTATAGTACACATTGTTCCATCAAATTCTTTTCGCTACCATTAGTATAAGGCATGTTTCCTCAGACTCGACACATGGTATCTCATGTGACTGTAAATGTTTTGATCAATGAACCGGTCTTTTGCTGCAGATGGTAAAACCATTTCTTGAGAAGAGGACATACAAGAAAGTGAGGTTTGTATATCCAGATGATGTACATACTCAAAAAGTAATGGAAGATCTGTTCGATATGGACAAGCTTGAATCCTCATTCGGGGGGAAATGGACGCAAGGTTTTGATTTTGTGGCCTACTCCAAACGCATGATAGAAGGGGATGAGAGAATGTCTGATTTTATTATTTCTGGCGGTCCATTGCCCTCTGACCAACATGTGACAGCTGAGACGTCAGCATCCTCAGCACCAGACAATAGTTTCGAGTTGTCTGAGGATGGTATGTCGTCTACTGATGAAACAACGTCAAATTTAGAAAGAAGATTTGCAGATGAGTAGTAACTACGAGCTCAAAGTTGATCCAAATGCTTCAAAACAGATAAAATTAGAGTAGACATGATTTCTTTTAGCTCTTTCATTATTCTTCATGATAACTTTGTTTCGTACTGTACTGTATGCAATTATATCATAGCTAACAAAATCAGCATGAAATCTATATTTAATACTAAGTAGTAGTAGTAGCAGCTTTTGTACAGAGAGATTAATATAAAGGCGGACACTTCCATCTGCTTTTCATGATTTCTTTTTTTCTTGATGCTTTTTTAATCTTCTTTCCTTCTCTTTTCCCAGTCATGAAACAAAGTGTTGAATTAACAAACTGCTGAACTCATCTACAATATAATATTGGAAACGGAATGCAGATTACCTGAGCACACTGAGATGATATAATGTTTTTCTGCTTTCCTAAAAGTGCAATCCTAATAGGAAATTTTTATTAGAGAATAATTATAATTTTTGTGAGGATTAAAAAAATATGCAAAATGCATAGTGAAATGTGATTTACTTGTGTTGCTAAATCAATGGTGATAGATAACGATTTGAAAGATGAAGTTATTTTAAATTATATTTTAGATATAAATAGCATTTCAAAAATAAAATCACTTTATAAATTCCCAACATAAATCAAGTCTTACAAATGTAATTTACAAGTTGAGTTTCAAACCTTAGATTTATATGTTAGGTTTCACAAATGTGGTTTACAAGTCACACGCATATGATACATAAATAGTTATTTCTATTTCGCCTTTTGAAAGCCTAACCAATTTAAGAAGGCATAGTTTAATTTTGATTTTCCTGTTTATTAGTCCAACTGACTGGTGAAATAAATTTATCAATTTGGAGTAGACCAGTAATACTATTGAAAATGACAATCCATAAGTGAAATATATTTATAAATTTAAAGGATTTTTTTTTTCTCATTTTTAATTAATAAGTAGGTAAAATGAAAAAGTAAGCTAAACTACAAGATGCAGTGTCGTGTTTGTCATTGTCCTGCCATTGGACAAACAAATCTAAGGATTGATGATTATTAAACAAGTAAATCAAATCCCATTTTTTGTTGTTGGATTTTCAGCCGTCTTTATGTCCTCATTCAAATACCAAATTCTATTATTTTTCTTCAAATCATATTTACAGAATAAGGAGTGAGAAAATAAAAGAGGAGGATTGTGAAACAGGAAGAAGCCAAATTTACACTAGTGAACAAAGACCCATTAATCCACCACAGAAGCAGTTGATGGGTTTTTGTGGACTATCCAAATTCATCTCTATTTCATAGCTGGTATTGCATTTTCTTTTGGTAATTCTCTTTGTTTCTTGTGAAAATCATTTCCCAGGAAAGTATTGGTTTCTGCATATTGATTTGTAAAGGTGGGATTTTTATTCTTTGTCTTGATCTAAAGAGAATTGGTTCTAGTTTACGGATTTTGACAAGAGTATATTGAAGAAAAGTTAGGTGTTCAGATTCCATTTCTGATCAACAAGAGTGAGACGGGTATTGGGTTGTTAGAGATTGGAGTTAAAATGAGGAAAGCTGTAATCTTTCAGATTAAAGTGTGTTATAGGACAGTTTGGAATCATCCATGCCTTGTGGGTATGTTGTGTTTCTTGGCATTTTTGTACAGATCATTTCCTTTTACGTTTTCGATCTTAATGTCTTTCTCCCCAGTTCTTGTTTGCACTGCTGTTCTGCTTGGAACTTTATTAAGTTATGGTCAGCCTAATCTACCCGAAATTGAGTGGGAAGAAAACACAACTCATGATCATATAGTGCCTTTGGAAACGGAGTTATCACGACATGCTACTGATGTTGAGAGATATATTGATCAAGAGAGGGACAAAGTAGACCAAGCAACGTATAGTGGGGTTCATAGGGGTAAAAAAATTGGTGATCAGTCTGCTCTAGTTGGTGGAGTTTCTGGGCAAGTGGTAAGGGAGATTTATGAGAAGAAGAACGAAGACAAATTTAGTGATGCTGAGCTTATGGAGAATCAGTATTGTCTCAGTTCGAAGGTTGACGAGGAGAGCGTTGAATTTGATAATGACAAATCAGTTGATTCCTTTGATTCTAGAAGGGTTAATCTTAATTCTCCTCCAGGTTCACCTTGGAGATGTATGGAGGAGGAGTACGACAAGGCCTTATATTCAGCGTCTGATCGAGCAGAGAGCTCCTCTCCAGATGCTTCAATAGCTGATATTATGCCAATGCTTGATGAGCTCCATCCTCTTTTAGATGAAGATAATCCTCAACCTGTCGGTTTGTCACGTGATGTTTCTCGTGCTCCTTCAGAAAGTTCTAGCAACTGCTCCGAGAGTGATGATGAATCTGATGATGGTTTTGAAGACCATGAAGAACTGGAAGCTGCAGATGATGAGAACGAAGATGAAGAAGAAACAGATGATAAGGAAGATCTAAAGTCTGCTATTACATGGACGGAGGAAGATCAGAGAAATCTGATGGACTTGGGGTCCTCCGAGCTTGAAAGGAATCAACGATTGGAGAGTCTCATTGCAAGGAGAAGATCACGAAAGAACATGAACTTTATAGACGAGAAGAATTTAATAGACCTGGTAACTGCTGATTACATGCCTCCCATTTCAACAGCAAGACAGAACCCTTTTGATCTTCCTAACGATAACTATGGCCTTGGACTGCCTCCTATCCCTGGATCTGCTCCATCTATTTTGGTGCCTTCGCGGAACCCGTTTGATCTTCCTTATGACCCAAGTGAAGAGAAACCTGATCTTACTGGAGACACTTTCGAACCAGAGATTATCACATCTCAACCAAAAGAGCCATTTTTTAGGAGGCATGAAAGTTTTAGTGTTGGGCCCTCAATCTTTGGGATGAACAAGGAAGAAAGCCGTTTTAGACCTTATTTTGTTCCTGATGTGATGGCTGCTGAAGGAACAAGTTATTCACCATTTCAAAGACACCCTAGCGATCTCAGTGATTCAAAGGTAAGTTCTGTTCTTGAAACAGAGTCACAGGGCTCAATTGAAGATCCGGAAGACAAGAACCTCTCTGGAGAAGATGTAGAAAACAAGAACCTGAATGGAGAACTGGAAGGCAAAAAATTAACAGATGAACATATCTTCAAGGAGACAGAGTTGATATCTAAGATAGAGCATGCTTCCGAGGATGTTGGACATGGAAGCCAATCTTCCGAAGAAGTAGAATGTCTGGTCCTAGGTGCGTCTGATAAGACAGATATTGAACTCGATGACACTGATGTTAAACTACCCAATGTGGAAAATCATCATGAAGTGGTACCAATTGTGTTCCATGAAGAAACAGCAGCCAGTTCCATGGAACTTGATCCGTCTAAAATTCGTTCAAAGTCAGCAACTTCTGAACAAAAATGCAGTATTCAGTCAAGCTCCTCGACATCGTCAGAAGTAAGTGAAAGGATCTTTACTGACAAAGTAGTAGTGAGATTAAATTCAGAGGAAGCGATGTATCATGTTGAAACCATCTCTGAGCGACCTTCACCAAATGGATCAGATTTGAACATCAGAAGCAATCCAATGGACGAGAGTACACATTTGGAACCTATTTATGATGCCAGTCCTCCTTCCATTAAGAAGAATACTTCTTCCTCCTCAATTGCTTCAGATCCGCTTCTAGAATCTGAAACAGGGCTGGCCACTGAGAATGAACCTGTGGAATATAAACAAGATACTGAGAAGTCCATTCCGAACAAAGAACGGATGTTTTTATCAGCAGATACCCAAGAATTGCGGCTGAGGGAGGCAGTAACTGACAAAAATGAGCTTGGTGTTGCAAAGTTGAACATATCAAAACATGGTGACGTTTTTGGCAGTGGAACTGCTCCTCCAGTGCCTGTAGCAGCTACTCGGGCATCTCTTGATTCGAAATCGTCCACAAAAGTAAGTAACTAGTGTTATTCACTATTCAGTACTACAAATTGCAAAAACATGAGATCAATCCTTTTACAAGATAAAGAGAATTATCATGCATATTCTTTAATCTATTTGTACCTAAATTGGGTAATCTTAGATTTTACCATGTTTTAATACACCTTTTTCAGCTTTTCCCTTAAAATTGTTTCTTTATTTGGGATAATTGAAAATTGATATGTATAAATTTATTTTAATTCTCAATACTTAATCCAATTATGTTAATTGCATATGTTAATAGAAACCTAGCACTAAGTTGGATTTGAAGTGATGTAATATAGGCCAAAAGAATTGTTGGAAACAAATCATTTTCCAATTTTACCAAGCATATTGTTTAGATTATCCACCATGTATGTTTTTTTAGTTGTATTTTTACAACATGTAATTTAATATAATGAGCCAAACATCAGATTAAAATGACAAGTACGATTTCAGTAAATAATCATGTAACTATCATATCTATTTCCCATCGTGCGAACATGTGCACCCTTAGAATGTCAAAGATATATTCATCACCACCGTTATAAACTTGTATTAACACTGTGAGATGCTTTTGTTAAACTGTTTGATTGTCATGTCTAAGGTAGACTGGTAACTCATATTGGTAGGACTAAAAATAACTCTCCTCCAACCCTATGTTTTCTAGTGTGTATTTATTAGTTAAACAGTATGAATGGAGTGACAAATACTTTTATGGTATTCTGGTTTTAGTTTCTGAAAACTGAAATAGTGATTTCACAATCTTGTTTTCACAATGTTCTATGGATATTTTCTGTTCCTCTTGTCTCTTCTTCTAGGGATCATTTTTGTGATATTACAGATACAAATTTAGTGCTGGCTTACAGGGCCTCAGAAAAGCTTCTTCAATTTTTAATTCAAGGTAGGATCTGTCATTTCATAAAATGAGCCAGAATCATAAGAATTGTACTAGGAATTGAACAGTTTATTGGATTTGCCTCTGGTCTCTGAAAACTTAGTACCCCTTGTAACTTCTTCTGTGTTGCATTCAATTATAGAACAATGAAAAATTATCAGTTACTTAAGCTTAAGTTCATTTTATCTCTCTCTCACCTCATAATCAAATTGAGGGCAGGAGGAGAATTAGAGAAATACATATTTGCATGTTCAAAATGGTTTCGCTGGATGATATGAAGTTATGTATTGCATGTGTCGTCATTTTTGAATGGTAAAGATGTCATAGAATTCTCTTACAGATTGAAAAAGATACCATAGAATACTCTGTTGTTGGATTTCTCCATTTGTTTCTGTTTCTTGGCCTTGAGCATGAACTTTTCTCCTTTCGTCTAGGAAAAAGTTCTCATGTTACCTTAATAGTTAAAATCTTGGAAATAGATTGTGTCCCAGCTTATCTTAATGGTAAATGACTTAAATTCTGAACATTTACCTGGAAAGAAATTATTCTTGCAATCTTTCAGCTTTTTTAATGGCAAAATATGGTTCAGAACTATTAAAATGAAGTCAATATTTGAAATCCTAGTTTGTCATTATCTGCGTTAAATCTGTTAGAATGAAGAGCAAATTCTACTGGAAATGTTCTAATGACTTTTTCTTAGAACGTGAACTTGTGAAGTGCATTCCTTAGTCTTGGAAAGAAATTTTGGATCTTACATTAAATGAAGAAAATCAGATATGCTGTTATGGTTTGAGCATTGCTTTAGTTGTGTCGAACATGCCGAAAGGATATGCTTCAGTGTGTATGTATTAAGCTAATCTTGCTTCCAGTGACCAATATATTTGCGCACTGAAAAGGCATGTGTATTAGGCATATATGATTCACAACCCATGAAGACTCAAGGAAATTTAACATTTAAGTCTTCAACACCAAGGACACCTTAGAAGTAGAGTAACAAATAAGGGTAGCTGGGATAAAATCAAGTAGTTGAAAGCATATACAAACCCAAAACATTGATTATTTGGACCCATGCAAACACAACTATTATTCTTAATCCAAGGATAGAAGAAGAAAAGTTTAAACCAGATATAAAAATATAACTAGTAAACACCAAGTAGAAAATTAACTTGAAATCAACTAATTAAGCTTTCAAATATAAGATACCATCAAAGGGAGAAGGGAAATTGAACTCATACATGAATTATCTCAGTAGAAGCAATCCAAGATAAGTTCAGTTGAAGAGGTTTGGGACAATATCCCAACTCACAATAGTCATCATCATTCATAACCAATAGCTAGCTAATGAAATAAACCACAATTTTAGCTATTTATGTTAAGTGTTGACTACGAAAATAACTAAGATATGACTAAAATAGCCCCTACACTAAACCTCAGATTCCGAATCTTTCCATGCTCTCTTGAAGTACTCTTAAGTTCTTGATGTTATGCTGGAAACCTGGGAGTAATCAGTATAATTCTACTTGTACTATGTCTTCACATTTATCTGGATCTGAAATGAGTCTTAAGTGAAACTAATTCTGATATATAGGAGGCACCTGTTTCAATGGAGGAAGCAAGGACCATGAAGAGCTTGAATGTGTCAAAGGCTCAAGAAGTTCATGCTAGTATAAACCCTCCCAGGAGTCCCGAGTCTGTTCTTAAGCCACGTAATTCTAAGGTGGAATCTGAAGAATCTAAGAGTTCGAAAGATGGAACAGTGCATAAGGTGTCAAGTTTGAAAGACCATGAGATGGGATTGCCAACTCTTGAACCAAGACCAACTGGAGACATTGATTTGATTCATAAGCGTCTCCCTGAAGAAAATGCTGACAGACACATCATTCATAATTCAATTGATGGTGATGTGCATGCAAGAGAACCCAAAGGGAAAGGAGCTTCTTCACAGAATATCGAGACAGACTCAGCTATGAAACGAGTCTTGAAAAGCGATATAGATAAACCAAAGTTGAGCCATAAACAATAATCAGAAACTGAATCACGTGCAGCCAGCTCATCCAAGAACTCAAAATCAAGTCTTGCAGAATTTTTTGTATCTGAAATAAGTGAAGCTGATGCAGGCAAAATAGATCAGAAAGTTGTAAAACAAGAAGATAAGGCAACAACCACCAAAAAGCCAGATCATGCAATTGAGTTGCCTCAAGAAACAGGTGATGTTAAAGGAAAGAAAGAAAACCACACAAGTCAGGCTCAAGTTCAAGTTCGAGTGACTTCAAACGAAAATGAGAATAGCTAGAAAATTGGGAGAAAAAGAGGCATCCTTCAGGTTTCTTTTCTGAAACATCATGTTACTTTGTTAGTGGATGGATAATTAGATGTTCAAGTTGGTTTCATTCATGTTTAGGTTGTGGGTAGTTAGTATTCTTTGTTTCTAGATTTGGTTGTGCATTTGTTAGAGCAGCAGGTGAACTGCTTATTCTTCAAGAATTAAGTTCTATTTGATTTCTTGAAGTATTTTTCTAGCAGTTCGAGATTAGTGGGAGAAAAAGGGATTGTTACTTGTTAGAGATAAACAATCTACTTTTGGCATGTAAAAGTTACTGTTTATATGTTCCTATGGAAAAATAATAGCGAGACAAAGTTTTTCTTTTCTTTTTTACCTCACCCTAGTTTCCTCTCTTTTACACTTCCCCGGTTTGGTATGTACACAAGTTTAATATACAGGATTGGTTTTTTGGCTTCTTATTGATCCTCATGGACTATAGGAATGGAAGGGGAAATTCCACAGTATTTGGATTCAGGGGACTTGCATCTTTTGTACGTGGTGTTTCATTAGAGCTGGTTCTGATTTGTTTGATTTGTCTCAATTCACTGTAGTTTGCTTGAGCACTTGCACTTCATTTGCCAGCTTGTTTGGAGTAAGGGATTTCACTGGATCTGAAATCTTAGCTTGATCACTGCTTCCAGAGCCTACATCTATATTTTCAGCACCGAAAGCTGCTAGTGAAATTGTTGCTCGACACGTATTGTCCATTGGCACCAAAATCTCCCTATTTTTCGACATATAGAACATATATATATATAAAAAGGTGCTACATTTCAAACAGATAATAGATTATTGAACGTATTGTTTCATATGTCCAATGAGCTTAATGCTAAGCACCTTATAGGTTGAAGCTTTTAGCCAAGAGACATATCTTCCTCCATTATAGCTTCTTGTCCGTGTCATTATTTCACACACATGCACCCCACCCACAGCATACAGTCGCACGCATGCACACAACTACCGATACATATTTAAATATCTCTAAATCTGAATTTACAGCAATACTCTAGACAATAGTAATACATAAATATTCATTGAGACATATACTAGTCATTATTGGAATCAAAAGACAGAGCAAACACATGCATGCCCCCCTGTATATACGCAATAAGGCTGTCCTGTTACCTGATGTATTTATGCAATGTAAAATCATATCATTAAATAGGAAATCTATAGTTTCAAAATGTACAAAAATGATTTCTTTTGTTTTTAAATCAAAATATGATGGCATTAAATGGACAAAATAATAGATTCTACCATCATCAGCATGAAGCAATACACAGTGTACGAAACCGCGTTGTTGCTAATGGAGGGGAGAGAGAAAAAGGAACACAGACCACCCCACTATTTACTTTTACTATCATGCAAAGCACATCTTATCCTTATTTTTTCTTTTAATAAATTCATAATTTTCTATAAAATTTATCTTTAAATCTTGATAATTATATATATTTTTATCGTACATGAATCCCCATGTTATCCATCCTACACCAATATAATATGCTCATCATAAGTAATTACTCTAGTTCCTTGAATTATGAACCGATAATATACTTTTCAAGTATATCTTTGACTTACGAGAGTTGAGACACTAAACTTGTTATCCTATTTTTATTTTGTTTAACTTTATTACTTTTCTTCAAGGCTCATCAATTAATACTATATCATTTATGAAAATGCAGCCCACAACTTCACAACTCCTTTGAGTAACGTCGAATTGCTGTGGCTCCAAAAAATTTATTTAAAATACAAATAATAATTTTTTTTTAAAAGAATCTAAACTTTGAAACCGATAATAGTTTGTTACCCCTAATTTGTAGTATGACAAAGAAACTGGAAAGGTATCAGTGATTTGAAAATGAGGGGAGGGAAGGGAGGGGTAAAGCGGGAAAGTCGGAGAAATTTAGAATTAGAAAAGTCTAAAAGATTTTGTTATTATAAAGTGGCCAGCCATTTCTTGTCTCCTCATTTCCCCTGAAATCGAAGAGGCGAGAAGCTCTAAGTAGAAACCGATCGAATCATTTTTTCTTCTCCTCTCCTCCCTCTCGATGGCGGATCAGCTCACCGATGATCAGATCTCTGAGTTTAAAGAGGCTTTTAGCCTCTTCGACAAGGACGGAGATGGTCAGTTTTTCATTTTATTTTCCAGATCTGCCTTTATTTACTCGCTCTTTTCATTGTAGATGCTTGGCGAATCTGACATGTATAAGGGAAAATAGAATTTAGACTGCCTTGATTTATATTCGAGATGTTTGTCTTTAACATGTTGAAAAATGCAAATATGAGGATTATCCTGTGAGACTTCTGAACGGAAATATAATATTACAAAAAAGTTGAATTGTTGGCTTTTTTTATTAAAAAGGTGAATCGTTGACCTTGTATTGTAATTGTTAGTACGTGTTTTCATTATCTGTCTCTATAGCTACTCTTATTGTAATGTCAAGTTTCCCTATAGGTTCTCTGTCTTATTTGCTTTCATGTTTTACTTTACAAGAGACAATTTGATTGATCATTGGAGCTAAATTGATTTGGATTAATTCAATATTCTGAATTGAAAAGTTAGATGTTCAAAAGCTATTTGAAAAATACTTTATAAGTTGCACTTTGAAAAAATACATCTTAAAATGTTGGTCAAGTCCATGTAGTTTGACCCTCAAGAAGCAAAATCTGTTCATTAAATTATCTGTCAGAAATAAGATGCTGCAAATGATGGTCTAAAAATTTGATTTTGACGCGTTCGCTTTAATTTTCCTAAAGAAATGTGAACCTGATTGTTTTATTATGTCTTCTTACCCAAAAATGAACATATATACGTCTTTTTGTGTTTTTGATTGAAGAATATCTTGGTTTGAGGAAGAGCTATAGCTTTTATGTTACATGATGTCGTTTCCTTTGGAGCTCTAGCTGTTATGTGTACTGACTTTATTTTTTAACCAGTTACCACATTAGAACTCATTTTGCTTGTGCAATGTTTTCGGATCTTGTTTTAGCTGTGCAAATACTGTTACTACAAAAATATCCCCAAATGATGTGTTGCAGAAAGATGCGAATATCTTAGAAGATTCATATATTGTTTGAAATTCCTTTTATGGCACTCTTTATGCTTTTCGATTTAAATACGCATCACACTGTTTAATGATGACTTTGGGAGATAGCATGTGAAGAGAGATGTGTCTTCTAAACTCGTCATAATACAGAGGCCCTTGGAAGGAACATTGATTTGTATAGTTGAATTTGTCTTTTGTCTTTCCACGCACAGATGTTGACTTTTAGGTTATCTTGTGTTGTTAACTTTACATTGGTTCTTTTGTATGTGTGAACCAAAAAGGAAAATGCAGTCAGAATAATAGGTTGTTTGATCCTTCAGGTCTAAGTATGCTAATAGTGAATTTTTGAATAGGTTGCATTACAACTAAGGAGCTTGGGACTGTGATGAGATCGTTGGGACAGAACCCAACTGAAGCTGAGCTCCAGGACATGATAAATGAAGTGGATGCTGATGGTAATGGAACCATAGACTTCCCAGAGTTCTTGAACCTCATGGCCAGGAAGATGAAGGATACAGACTCAGAGGAGGAGCTGAAGGAGGCATTCAGAGTTTTTGACAAGGACCAGAATGGTTTCATCTCTGCTGCTGAGCTACGTCATGTGATGACGAACCTCGGTGAGAAGCTTACTGATGAAGAAGTTGATGAAATGATCAGGGAGGCAGATGTGGATGGTGATGGACAAATTAACTATGATGAGTTTGTTAAGGTCATGATGGCCAAGTGATTTCCCTCTTCTGAAGTTGCTGCTTTTCTTTTAAAGCTGTGAAAATAGATCAAACATTCATCAGACTTTAGGGGGGTCAGCTTTAGGGTAATGGTTTCTTTTTACAAATTTATCCGGTTAGGTTGTACCTTGGATGAATGTAATGCTATACTGTTGGGTGGTTGAATCACTTTGTTTCTCTTATTTGGATTGTCTGCCATGTCTTTTCTAGTCTTGTACCTCAACTGGTAAGTTCCCTCTTTATTTTTGGGGTCTTGTTGGAACTTAGTCTCGTGTCTACGGAGACTTAACTATTTTATTTATTTATTGATGACCGCAGCTCTAATAGCAACTTATACCACTTGCATTTGTGAAAAAAATCGCACTTATTTTAGGACAAAAATTTGCTAAAATCTGAAGTTGCTTTTTGCATTTTGATATGTATCATTAAGGCTGCGGTTTTTTTGGAGCATTGCTACATAGGGGAAGGAAACTCAGCACCATATCTGTGCGAATGATGTCTGTGTGGACAAAATCTTTTACTGTTCAAGTAAGGGAGTAGTGTAGGGAAGGGTCTATTGGCAGTTATATAATGAAAGTGAGAATACATATCACAATATTATCAAGATATATGGGAGCTTGCAAAAAAACTTTAATATTTATTGCATCTGTATAAATATGTGCTCGATAAACGTGCTACGATAGTCAAATAAACATGGCCCCTTCAAATAAGCCTACCGGCAAACTATCGTTAGCCTTCATTTTTTTATTAAAAGAAAGTCTTTGATCCTCGAAGTGGTCTCCTTCCTTCTCCCAACCTCCTTCCCTTTCCTTTTGAGTTTTGTTGAGCCTTGCTGCATTGGTGTCCATTTAGTGCATTCTTATATTATATCCTAATTTGTTACTAAAAGAAAATCTTAATCTCCAAAAGCATTTTCCTTCCCTCATAGCAACTTCGTCCCTTTTTCCAGTTATTTCGGCCAGCCATCAATTCAATTCATTTAGAAAGATTGAACATTTTTAACCCAAATTTATTAGGGGAAGCTTTTTAAATTTTGCAAAAACTTGAAAATACCATAAAGTAGTTTATTCACAACTTTTAGATTAGAAGAATAAAAGTAATTATCTCTACTTGTTTGAAAGTCGACATTTTTTCCATTGTAATAAACGAACGAATATAATTTTATTTTTATTTTTTTGAGGTACAGAAGACAAAAAGTAGAAGGTTAACTAAAAGACACATATAGTCCAAAGACAAGTCATTATTAGTCAAAATTTTTGAAATCTTTACACATGTCACTTACTGGAATCATACCGAAACTTCACCTATGCCGGCTTGCCATAATCATTTATTATATATATATATATATATATATATTTTTTTTTTTTTTAAAGGTTAGATTTTAAATTCTGAGCAATTTTTTATTTTTTTTTATGTCCTTTGATAACCCCACAACACCAGACCCTATAATCAGCAATAATTTTTATTGCTGCCAGGAATCAATCCCACATCAAA
>JBDJHY010000002.1:10377842-10387970 GCA_039654485.1 Withania somnifera
AATCCCACATCAAATGTGAGGCATATTGTAAGAGGTGAACCCGATGACCGAAGCCTCATCAACGTCGTAATCATTCTCTCTTCTAAAACAAGCGAAAAAAAAAGAGAGTATTTGTTGAAATAAATATAAAAAAGAATTTAATTACCTAGATAATAATATTTTAATTAAATTTTATATTACGGTCTCACGGCAAGAGAGAGAGAAAGAGTGTTTAGAGAGAGAAGTTGGGGGAAATGAGAGAGTTCATCGGAGACTTGCTATAAGCTGAGGATCTGAAGGCAGTGTCTGTTCAATTTCCAATTTTTTCTCCGTAATGGAAGGTACTATAATTCTATTTCTCCTTTTTTTTTTACCTCTCTGTAAAAAACCCTAGTGATTTGGGCTATTCTTTGACTTTGACTTTCATTTTCTGGATTGTACTGAATTTTAGCTCAAAGTGGTTGAAGGATTAACTGCTGATTTTTCGAGTTTGGGGTTTTCCTGAATTTTGTTTTGGTTAATGGGTTGCTGAATTCTTTGATTTTTAGTGATGGTTTGTTAAGCAAAATTTGTTATCATCTTTGCCTCAAAGTTGCAGTCTTTATGCTCTATAGTTTGTAGTTTTTGCTTTATTCAGTTCAATTTTAGGCTCTTTCTTTCAAATTAGAGGGACAGAATTAATTCTACCTTCTTCTTTGGAAGGAAAATTAACGGCAATGAGCAAATGATCTTGCAGTTTTATATGGGTTTTAGTCTTTCAAGTTCAAATTGGGTGATTGTTGTCTTTGTATATTTGTTTCCCATTTATTTTTCGTTTGCTGGAAGATTGGTCATGTTAATGCTTCATGCTGGGAAGAGAAAGTAATGAAAAGGAGAAACTTTGTTCTTCATTCAAATGCCAATAGGAACAATAGAAACCAAAACATAATGGAAAAGCTTTTCGTACAAATTCTTAACGTCTGTAATTCCAAAATATGGCTGAATTATTTATCTTCGCCTTTTAATTGTGAGGAAATGAAAAGTGGTTGAGGACTAGATGTCCTTATAAGTTACATAAGAATAAAAGGAAAAAAATACTAGTGTACTTAAATCAGAAAAAGTTCTAGCTAGTCCTACTTAGTTAGATGTTAATGTGTGGAGAATTTGAAGCTTGAAGCTTTCCCTAAATATATTTCTCGTCCCTTCTTTGTGAAATCACATGAGAAAGCAGTAGTAACTGTAAACACGAGAGAGAAGAAGAGAAAAATCTCTTACTGAATCAGTGCTATCAAAGGTGAAACGCGGGAGAAAATGCCGAATCTGTTGGGTTTTACATTAACAAAAATAAAAAAGGCAGAAAAAGGGTATAAATATGCAATTCAATGTAATAACTATGATTCAAACAACAATAAATGGACAAAATGAATTGACAAAAATTATACTTTTAGTGAAATTAGTGTCGCTCTTTTCTGGATAGAGCCCCTGTGTTGTGAGATGCACGTAAACTAGATTATCTTATACTTGTCCATGTTCCCCTATTTGTCCAATAAATATACCTTTCTCGGCCTCTTTAGCGAAGATCAAATTGCACTTCTGCATACATAAGCAGGGTGCCTTGTTCTCTCTTTTTCTAAGAGTGAATATTGGATTTTGAAGAAGATTGTATGGATGCTATATACTCTTGGAAGATAAAACTCTTGTACTACCTGTTATTAGTTTTCCCTTGGTTCCAACTTATGTGATACTATTTCCTTATTAGTCTGCTCTAAAGAAAGGCACATTACTAAAGTTACCTGTTTTCAAAAGGAAGAATCACGCATTTCTATATTTAAAATATCTAATTATCAACAATTCATTATACCGTTAATGAGAAGCTTTTATAGTCACATAAATGTTATTTCATGTTCAAAGCACAAGCTTCAAAATGTTATGGCATGTTTATGTCCCCAGAAATCCTTTTTTCGTTTATTGGGGACTGTACGGAAAAGGCTTTTCAAGCAGGCAGATTAAAAGTTTCCGTTTTTAACTTAAAATCCATTCCGAGTCAAACTATGTCACAGAACCGGCAGGAGTAATAATATTAGTATCATTATTACCAAAAGAAAATCTTGTATTCTTTGGTCATGATAGGTCTTATTGAATTCAGTTAAAAGTGAAAATTTACTGATAACATGCATAGTAATGGAGTGCGGTGCCAAAAGGTCATTTTTTCAGTCCAATGTACCACAAGGTTTATCCAAAGAAAAACATACCCAAAGGGGTTGTTTGCTACTCTTTCGGCGAACCCTTTTTTTTCCTTGACGGAAATTTGTCATGTCCATTTGTTGTTTAAATAATTTTTTAAAATTATTGGTGCATTGGCTGAAAAACATGCCCTTTTGTCACTGGACTCCATAGTTATGAAATTATGATTGCTATTTATTTGGTTGATTAGTTGATGACAACAGGCTGCATCATGAATCTCCAAAGCTGCCTTTGAACCTAACTTCTCATGCTCGGCTTTTGATTAACTAAATTTTGAGGTAATGAGTTATGTTTCTTCATTTTGAGGACATGGATATTGATTTTTAGAAGTATCTGCTCTGTGGAAAAAGAAGAATTGTTGCCGTTGTGAGCATTAAATTTAATATTGTCCTAGACGTTCTTAAGCTGTATGGTCTCTTGGTTGCCAAATTTTAGGACTGGGATGACTTACGAGAATAATTTTAACATTTTTATAACTTTTATGCATGTTTAATAATGATTTTCTTATATTACCATTTTAATAACAGTTTTGCATGTCATATAATGATTTTATTACTTACACTCCTCTAAAGTTGCACCAGCATTTGCACGTTGGTGTTGTTAAGGTAAACTTTTGACTGATACACCTAAGCAGCATCTGGTTGGCTATTACCTTTTGCTGAAACTATTGACTTATTCAGTTTTCCTGTCTTCTTAGCTATAGTATTAAAAGAGTTATCACGAGGTATCTGACAAATGATCACTGCAAGTACTTTTTTCTGTTTGGACACAAAGAAAGTGCAAATGTTTTCATGGAGCATCAACTTCAAGTCACTCTCTGAAAGCTAAATATATACTCAATCTGTTTTCTGAAGAAATTTGTCTTTATAAATAATATTGGCTAGTTCTTTGTATTTTTTTTAGCTACCTATGGTCGGAACACCCTATGTAATGGAGCTAATTTTCTCTTTTGTACCTATTGAAAATTGGTGCAAAGGTGTATATCCCTTGTCATATGCAGTAGTTCTGGTGTAAATTGCGATACATAAATATTATTTTGGTGGGAAATTCGGAAGGGCTTGCATATTTCCTTTCATGGATATAAATCAAGTCGTCTGAGATGGACAACTAATCTTCAAATTGGTCAGGGAAGTAGACATGTAATGAAGAACCTGAATATGGTTATGAACAAGGATGTTAGACTACCAATTCCATTAGACCCATATAAACACACCTACTTCCCACAGAAGAGTCTTGAACACTACCGTCATTTTCTTTTTTAACATACTGTCCATATCCCCTAAGCAGAAACTAGACCTGAATGCGGGTTTGGAAGTAGAGAAGTGTGAACTTGAGTGGCATCTATTCTTGCTTATTTCTTAACTGGATGCTGGTTTAGAATTAGCCCAGTCTCCTTTTGGAAGCTCATTCTAGCTGGGTTGGCAGAATAGTAGATAAAATACAGGTATTAGTAGCTGCAGCAATAACAACGTGGCAACAACCAAATAGTTAGTATGTTTCTTGCAGCTATCGTAAAAGGATTGAACTAGTGCATTGAAGTTCTGATTTAAATTTGTTCCATGGCCATGACCTTAAAAATTCTTGAAGTCAGTGGATTCTTTTTGACATGCAAAAAGAATTCATTTATTCCCCCTTGAGGAGCTTACTTTCTTTTTGTGGACTTTGAGCTTTCATTTTATGTTTTTGGTGCAGCAATTTCTGGAACACATCTAAGGAGTTCATCTCCTTTATCTGGCAATACAGGTGTATCTCCAGACCTGGAATCTGTGGATTCTGGTGCAAAAAAGTCAAGTATATCTTCAGGTGGCAGGGTTCATGATCGGAAAGAGTTTCTCCATAGGTTTGTAGATAGTGGAAGCCTGACCGAAAACCTTAAGACTTGGTATGAAGAAATAGTAGAAAGTTCAACTTGTAATGAACCCTTGTTTGATGTCCCTTTTGAATTGATAGATCTTCAAAAGTTCGATTATGCTTTGGGAGGAGTTCCTTTTCAGCAGCTGATTCGTATGCCTAGTGCTATTTATGCCTCGACTTCAGGTGCTGTTGAAGCAACTGCTTATCTTGCTCTGGAAGATTTTTTACATGCAAGTGTGAAAGGTTTGTGGGAGGCATTTTGGGGTCAGGATGAAACTTTGCCTTTCTATGTTTCTTGTGTCTACAATTCAAACCTGAGATTTTATCAGGCTGAGAAAGCCATTTCGAAAGGGAGACTAGGAGGTCTTTGTGCCACAGCTGTAATGCTAAAGAACCCAAGGCATCCACAAGGGAAGTGGGATGATATTCTGGAACTTGCTATTCTAAGGTCCGATATTGGAAACCTTGCTACACTAGAGAATGACTGTAAACCTCGTCTCTCAATTTTAGGTGAAGCTTTGTTCTATGCTCTAAGAGTATTGGTTGCGAGAAGCATCAGCAGATCCAATATTCCTCTCAGTTTGAATTCAGTTTTTGTTCTTTTAGTTGACACTCAATATGGTGGGGTCCTGAAAGTCGAAGGAGACATAAGCAAGTTGGAAATGGATTTGAATGATGTATATGGTTGTGCTGCTGAATGGATAAAGAATAATGCTTTAATTACCATTTCTCCCATCGATAGGATCTGGAACAAGCTTGGAAATGCTAATTGGGGGGATATTGGGGCTTTACAGGCACTCTATGCAACCTTTCACTCTATCACACAATATGCTGGAACATCAAAGAATTCAATTGAAGATTTAGCTGCTGACCACAGTGCTCATCTTCAGGCAAGACGAATTGAAAGACAATTGGGGGATAGCTGGGTGAATGGAAATGGTTTATTTCGCCTGCAGCAGCATAGTGCTTCACCTGAAATTGTTGAAGTACATGAAGAATCCTTCAGGTTAGAACCTGACAAGTCCATGAAGCTGGAAATCGGTTCTATTGTGTTGATAGAAGATTCAAACTGGAAGAAGGATTATCAGATAAATGAAGTCCTAACAGATGGAGAGGTTCCATATTATATTGCATCTTCTGTTGAAGATCCTGATACGACTTCATTTTTGTATGTTGGTTCACATCCTTCTCAGCTGGAACCAGCATGGGAAGATATGAAGCTGTGGTATCAAGTTCAGAGGCAGACAAAGGTATTGGGTGTTATGAAGCAAAAGGAGTTGTCGAGCAAGTATCTACCTCAATTGAATGCATCTGGACGGATACTTCATCCTGGCCAATGCGGGAGACCAAGCTCGGGTGGTAACTGTGATCGTCAAGGGTGTGGAACCCCAGTTTTAGTGACTAGTCCAGTGGGCAGAACAGTTGCTGATATGGTGAGACTTGGCCAATTTGGTACTGATGAGGCTATTAGGTGTTGCCATGACTGCTTATCTGCCCTTTCTGCAGCTGCCTCAGCTGGCATTCGGCACGGCGACATCAGGCTTGAGAATGTTATCTTTGTTAATTCTGGTGCGGGGCAGCCTTATTTCGTTCTCATTGGTTGGGGACATGCTATTATAGAAGAGAGGGACCGTCCTGCAATGAATTTACATTTCTCCTCTACCTATGCCCTTCAAGAAGGAAAACTATGCTCAGCCTCTGATGCTGAGAGTCTGGTATACATGCTTTACTTTTCTTCTGGCAGTCACATGCCGAATTTGGATTCGGTTGAAGGAGCACTGCAGTGGAGGGAAACCTCTTGGTCGAAAAGGTTGATCCAACAGAAGCTAGGAGATATTTCTGCAGTCTTGAAAGCATTTGCAGATTACGTTGATAGCCTCTGCGGAACACCATATTCCATGAATTTTGATATCTGGCTCACAAGGTTAAAGAGACATATTCCTGAGCAAGATCATGGAAAGCAGATTGATAGCTCGAGTTAGAGATTTGTTTTTTGCTACGGAAGCCCTGCGGCTCAAATACTTTGTGGTTCTGGACAATCTTTCAGGATCTCCAGTGTATAGGAAGATGGAGTCCTTCAATAAGAACAATTTATTAGGTCCAAAATGCTGTGCAAGGAATTTGCATAATCGTTTACCAACTTGAACAGTAAATCAACCTGTGCGTCCTGCATTTTTGTGAAGCTTGATCCCTGGAGCATGTGCTGCTCATAACCTATCCAGCTTTTGCATTTGTGAACAGTGTTACAGAGGTGTTTTTTTCTTTCCTGTCAAATGTGATTATTTGTTGTAAAGACGGGCACCATTGAGATTGTCCTGAGTGAGATATATGTGAGTGTTTGTTTTTACAGACTTTTAGGAGTAGCACACTGTTCAGTATATCATTCCTATATCTGTACATGGAATATTACTTTCTGTTCTTTATGAATATTCCTGTTATAGTTGAATTATTTTGCTTACTATGTAATTTCATCTACTCCCTACCTTTAGATGACTTGTACGTTTAGCAGGACTCATTGCATTAAACAACTACCTAGAAGCCATTTATTCCTCCATTTGTTTTTGGCACTCTTCTAGTATGACTCTTCTAATCTCCTAGCAAGATAAACTCACTCTAATTTTGATATTTGTGATAGCTAGCTAGCTAGCTAAAGAACGATTAGCATAAATAGTCAAGGTTATTACATGTTTGTAAAGCAATGGCAGTAAGTTTACCAGCTTTTGTTGAGCTATTATTTTCGAATTTAAACTTGGGAGAGTTGAGATATTAAACAATTGTTAATTTGTTATCACTAATTAACTATGCCTCAAATTCAAACTAGTTAGATTTAACCATATGGATTTTCTCTAGTCATTTCGTTCTACACAGGTCTAGTGATAACAGTATATTTTTATTGTCAAACTTACTGTTACCTTCTTCCTTTATCTGATTAAAAGGTGGCAATGTCTCCATTTTAAAGTTGTTGGCATCTTTTGTTGTCATCCAGATCCATTTACATCACAATACAGTACTCGTATTGTGCATGCATCGAGGGACGTGAGTACATAATAACAGTACTCATATTTAAGGTAGACAGAATAACCATTTTTAACATTGACATTATGCGTCATTCCAGATATTCTTTTCTTGGTTGCCAGCTTCATTTACTAACTCCTAGGAGTTTCTTTTTAACAGACCAGTTTTTTGCTTCAATGAGGAAGTTAGATTCTTCTTTGGAGCATGTCCTGATGAAGGATTCTTCACATTTGCAATAGTAACTAATTCTTCAGGACTAGCCAGAAAGTCCACTTATGGCTGTGCAGGTGTGAGGCTGGAATCTTTTGCAGTTTGAGAAGGAAACAGGTCACAAGATTTCAGTCTATTGATTGTTGATCAATATAAGTGCTTCTATAACCAGTAAAATATCTGAAATTTCGACACTCTTGTTCACTAAAAAAGAGTATGTCCTTTGTTATTAAGAAATTTATGATGGAATTAGTATGTGATATACGGGGGTGGCTTTTGGGTAAAGCCTTCGCTTCAGCCCCTCATATTTTGAGGCTTTTTTTTTTTTCCCATAATTGTTTATATTTTTGGGGAAGAAAATAAGCAATTTGAAAAGTTTTTATAATTAACAAATTAATCAAAAAGAGGCCCCTAACTCAGTAAGCAATGTAATGCATAGAATAAATACTCAATCCATTTTTAAGTATATTGACAAAAAGAAGATTTATGATCGATTTCTCTATCATACTCCATCTATTTTGATCTTTTTCTCTAAAATCTTTAGTATATTTTATACCGTTTTATAGTTCTTCTTTATTTCTTAAAGAGAGTTTTTTACTAAATGTGTATGATTTGCGACTTTATGTTATTTTTTTCAAAACTTAAATATTAAAAGAAGTATATTTAAGTATCAAACAATTATTCTCAATCAACTTATTGAATCAAGTTCTATTATATCAAATTTTAAGTATTATTTTTATCTAAAATTATTTGTTTGGATATTCACTATGTAATTAATATATATATATATATTGACTTTTTAATAATTTATTACTTCCTCCGTCCCATTTTATGTGGCACCTTTTGGATTTCGAGATTCAAACAAGTCTACTTTTTACTGTAAAATTTTCATATATCTTTTAAATATTTTGAATTTTGTCAAGTATTTTGACTTCTAGTGCTTTTTACGTAGTTTTCAAATATATAAATTTTATTTTAAAATATTTTACGCTCAGATTTACAGTCAAACTTAAAATTTAACTCTGAAAAAATGAAAAGCACCACATAAGCGGGGGGGTGTATAATATAAGGTTAAGTTAACTATAACATTATGACTTTGATAATTCAAAACTCAAAAAGAAGAAAAGGATTTCATAAGGTAGTTAGTGAGATATCCGATGGCTGTTTAATATGTGCTAAAGCCTCTTAACAATGATGTGGTGAGCTAGCAGCTGCAAATCTTTAAACAGATGGCTGTGCTAGATTGAGACCAGTCGAGGTGAAAAGTTTTAATGATGTACTCACAATAAACTCGTTCTAGATTATCAAAGAAAATACATGGGAGTCCCCTCTATGCAGGAGAGTATTTCTTGAATACACTATATAACTTACAACAACGAACATGCACCTCTATGTAATTCAACCGAGTTTTGGCTTCTTTCATGTATAAAGGAAATTAGTAAATAAGTTGTGGTTCGAACTCTGCAAAATCAACTGAACCTGACTCAATAGGTTTCATGAGATAAGCGGCCAATAACTCAGAAGCCAGAGCTGCAATCAGAGGGATCTTTTTGAAATTCTTCACCACTGCACTGTCATTACTCTCACTAACAGCAATTAGTTTTGTGTTGATCTCCACCATTCTGTCCAACTTCCTTTTGAATTCTGGGTTCTCAACGTCAAGAACAGCTGGGAAAATCCTTGCGGTTGTGCGGTTTGTCTGCACGGAATAAGATTTTTAGAAAGGTTAGTGAATATGATAAAACAAATATATGTGTTCGTTAAGCCAACGTCACACTAATGACACATAACCTTGTAAGTTGATATAGCACTTGAGATGTCAGGCAGGCTAATGAGACTCAATTTTGTTATAATGAAAAATGATTGAAATCAAATTGTAATATCTACAACATGCTAATCAAGCAATGACAAAGGAAGAGCAATAAATAGCCAAGTGATCACCTCAATGATGACATGCATGTCAAATTCTTTGGTGTTAAGCCCAATGCCTTCGTAAAATTCTGTTCTTTGGCAGTCATTCAAGTACATTGTGACATAAACCTGCATTTTAGTAGTCAAAACATAAAGAAGATTATTATCAAAACTATGTAGAAGGCAATGTAAAAGCCTTTCAAGTCGGCTGATCATAATGAAAGGATAATTCAAATGCAGCAGTTAATTACCGAAAGGCAGAAGAAGCGAGCCCACAACTTTGCCTTCCAGTCATTGAGAAACTGAGGCTGTGCTTTCATCAAAGCAGAGAAGAAATCACCATGGCGGTTCTCATCTTGGCACCAGTTCTCGAAGTATTTGAAAATCGGATAACATATGAACTCAGGATTGGACTTGAGATGCCTGTATATGGTAATGTACCTCCAGTATCCAATTTTCTCAGACAGGTAAGTTGCATAGAAGATGAACTTTGGCTTGAAGAAAGTGTATTTTCTTGCTTTAGTCAAGAACCCCAAGTCCAATGCCAAATTGAAATCAGATAAACCCTTGTTCAAAAACCTGCAAAATCCAACCAGCCAAACCTTCTCAGTACTCGTAAATTATAAGTGATCTTCCCTCTGGATATTGCATACGTTTCTGATCAACCATGCCCGAAGATGGTAAGTATGATCTTACCCAGCATGGCGAGCTTCGTCCCTAGACATCAGGGAGAAAATCTCTGCGACGACAGGATTTGTTTTCTGCATAAATAATTCAAGTGTTGGTAACAAAATTGTAACTAATCTTATTGAACTACCCATGTTTTAAAAATTTTATAACCGTGATTAAAGTCTCCACAAAGCTACAGAAGTAAACTATATAAGTAGAGTAAAAAAGCAACAAACCTTTTCTTCTGTTTTACTAAGGTTTTGGGGG
>JBDJHY010000002.1:10415656-10432636 GCA_039654485.1 Withania somnifera
AAAAAAAATATCAAAAGAAGTCAATTACAATATATATATATATATTAACTTTGCATTTTAAAAATTTTAAAAATAAATTTTATAAAAAAATATATATTAATTTTTTTAAAAATATTTAAAATATTCATTTAATTTTTATCTTAGTCCCTAGTATGCTTGTGCCACCCATGCATCTAACAAAGTGAGGCATTTGCTGGTTTGGGGATGAGTTATTTTCCTAGTGTATCTACATTTGGCTGATTAAATAGGTTTATTAAAATATGAAGCTACCCTATTAGAGAAAATATTAAGCAATCCTACTATAACTGTACCGCTTATTAATGGTATAACAATCCTACTATAATTCGTCCGCTACTTGGAAGTACTTATCTTATCTGAACGTACTTATTTAATTATGATAGTTATTTAAATTAGGTAATTGCAATATTAATAAATATTAACTCTTGATTACTACCGTTATTCTACATCTACCAAGCTAAGGATATCAAATAAATTAAGGTACAAGTCATGGCCTGGAATACCTTGTCCAAAGATTTTTGGTCCCAGGTCAAATCGATTAAATAACAGAATTTGTAGAAAAACTTAATCAGGTTCTTCTGCATAATGAAAATGTAAGTCTATTTAAATACAATTTACGTTTATTTGGTCTAATCTATAAAACGAGTCTTACAACGAAAGGCATTTTCCTGCTGGCTAACGCAGCCAATTTTCAGGGATTAATTTTATGGATGGTGATCTAACTTTTATCATATTGTATCGAAGTTATTAAACTAATTTTTAGAATTAAAATTCACTAAATTTTACCTAGGTGCCAAACTAACTTTTTAAATGAAAAAGAGACTAAACTATACCTAAGTAGAAAAGAAAGTTACCTGTAACGTAGAAGTTTTCTATGATATTTGAACAAAATGACTGATTTTTCAAATAAAAAACAATTTAATATTACTTGAATAAAGTTGAATGATTCTTTTTGTTAATAAAAACAGTATTAGTAATTTTGGTGCAGTAAAACGAAAGTTAAGATACCTATGTATGGCATTGTATTTGTTTTAGTTGGAGACTTCAAGCAGCAAATGGAGTTGATCATGTACCAAATTGTCTTATGTATATGGCCAGCGCCGGCATTTAAATGTATGAAGAAAAGGCAATTCTCTAGACTTGCCTCAAACTTTTAGCAATAGTATATTATGAATTTAAAATTATTTTTAAAAATAAAGTAAAAGATTATAAGAAGTGTTGTGAGCTTATTAAGCCATGTGGCTAAAAGTAACTAAGCCTTACCTTTAGCCACGTGGCAACCAATCAAGCCACCATAGTTGGTGACTAATGACTTATAATATCATGTGTCAACCAACATGGTGGCTATATAAAGGTAAGAATGAGCTGAAATTTTTGGTTAATATTTTCCTTCCATTTTTGAAATAATTTTCCAATTTTGTGTATTTCCATAAATAGTAAGTTTCTATAAATAGAAACTTTCCACTTTTAGAAATTTTGTTTTGTTTTGTATTTTATTTTATAACACATTTCTTTTTATTAAAATTAAGACGCCTGATCTGAATTCACATTTGAATAATTAAAATAATATTTTAGATTTTTTTATTTTTCAACATTTAAATATGCATGACTTATTTATTTATAAACATAATAAATGTATAATATAAATAATTGATGAATAAAATTATAGAAAGATATTAACTTAATAAAAAGAAAATTTTTCTTGATTAAAAAAAGTGAAACATCTATATATTTTTTATAATGAAGATGGTTTTGTAATAATGGTGGTGGCGACAATTGTTGATGTTAATGAATAAAAATGGCGGTGGTGATAGTTATGATGGTGGACGTGGTTGGTGTTATAATGACTATTATAATGATAATGGTAGGTTATAATGATAGTGCATGATGGTTATGATACGAAGTTGGTTGATATTAGTAGTTGGAGGTGTTGAGCATGGTGGCTGAGAAATGTTTACGTGGTGGTTGATAATGTGTTGTTGGTAGTTGGAGATGGTGTTAGTTGTGATGGTTGTTAGTAGGAATAGACCAAAGCGATGAATAATGGTGCGATGACACGACGGCGGTTGTGGTGACAAAGAATGTATAGAGTTGGTAATATGTTAGTGATAGTTGACGGTGATGTTAGTTGTGATGGTGGAGTTAGTTGGTAGTAGGAATTGACCTGTAGTGTTGATGGTGTTGGCATTGACGGTGAATATACTTATAATAATGGAGATAGTAGGAATGAGAGTGGCTGATAGTAGTAGTTGGTAGCGGCGTTGATTGTCAGTGTTGGTTGTAATGGTAAAGGTTGGTTGTGGGTGGATGATAGTGGTGTTGGTGGATGTAATTAAACAGTAAAGGTGGTTAGGTATGGTAGCAGCTGACAGAAGTGATTGATAGCGATGTTGTCTGTGCCGATTATGATAGTAAAGGTGCTTGGTGGTGATTGATGACTGTAATGGTGGTTGACAATGTTTGTTGTGGCAGAGATGGATGATTGTGGATAAAATGCTGAATATTATCCCATGTAAGGGTACCTCTTAATAATATTAAGACTTGATTTCAGACCTTAATAATTAAAGTTTATTCAGATTTATTAAGAATTTAAATTTTAATAAAAATAAATATATATAATAGTTTAAGATTTGAACCATTTAAATTCACATCTCCGCGTAGAGAAATGAGGCATAAAGAGAAATTAAGAAATTAGTGAATGATCAAATGACAATAAAAATAGGAAATTCAAACTGAAGACATTTGCGAAATTATTTTGCCTCGTTTTCTCTTCTGGTTTCTGCGTCGGTCGACTGAAAGAACAGATGATCACAAAATCATAAAGCTTTCTTCAAAACAGTTCTGGCAAAATGCTTTGGGTACATCTTTGGGGCTTAATTTTGTAAGATTTATATTCTAAATATCTGGTTGTTCATCCTAAGTACATCTAATTCCCAAGTTAAATTATGTGTTAAGCTTTTTAGTTAATAGCTGTTACCCTCATATTTTTTATTAAATAAGTTTGCTTAATATTTTTTTTCATCAATAGAAATAAGAATATTGAGAATAACTCAAACAACGAATAGTAGATTTTCTCATTTAAAGTACAATGTCAGTGAATCACTAACTATTTCTTTTAAAATACATAGTTGAATTTTACATCTTTGCTTATTATTGATTTTCATATTTTTGTCATATATATAAAAATTAATAAAATTTTATTATTTTGCTATTTAAAATTAATTATTTTTTATTCACAATATTTGTTTTAATACTAATAAAGTGTATTGATTTATTTTCATTTAGGAGGACAAATTGCATCATATAATAGTAATATATTTGAAAAACGTTTCTTATTATTTGAAAATTAAGATGTTAGAGTTAGATTTGCATCTCATAATTTTTTTTATATCATTGCATTATTTATACTTGTCGAATTACTCTACAAGTTTTGTTTTATTTTCTTTATTCATATTTTAATTGGTTTTTAGATTAATCTATTTTTATTATATGTATTATTATACTATTTTAATATATAATAAATTAAAAATTTAAAGATCATCGGATTTCCGCACAAAAATGCCTCACCTTATACCTTACCTTTTAAATACTGTTCTCCACCAAGACTTGAAGCAGAAGCAACAATAGTCTAACCAAGTTAATTTCTTTGTTTACTAGAAGCAACAAAATTGATATAGTTAATCATTGTTTGGAAAAGAATAAAGTGATCGCTTGAGAATAACAGAAAAAAAATCTGAATCTAACTCTTAGAGATTCCATATTGTTATTGTTATTCAATGAAATTCACATCGTTTTGGTCTTTGGCTGCTTCACCTTGAAAATTTTTCCAGCGGAAAAATTCCAAAATCCTAGGAAATAATATAACCACCAGGCCTAATAGGACATTTCTATAAATAGTTGAACAAAATTCTAAATACGAATTTTGAGGGAAAGAAATGTAGAAGCAAAAGAAAAGAATTCGCAGAAGAAAGTAACTCTCATTAACATTTAAGATGTTCATCTCTTTCTAATAAATTATCTCTTTAATCTTTCTTCAATAAATAAATAAATAAAAAAGCTAATTTAAGCAATCACAATACTCTCTTCTTTCAATATAAAAACATGTTTGAATTGACTTATTTTAAGTTAAAAAAATTTAAAATCACTTTTGAAGCGTTTGGATAAAATAAAAAAATGCTTATAAATACTTTATTTTAAATTAAAAATAATAAAAATATGTTAAAAGGCAAGTGATAAAAATTCTAAATTTTAGTTTTTTTATCTTACAAGTTACTTTTAAAAAGTTAATCTAAACACCCTCTAAGTGGTATTGTAGCCTTTTCATTTTGTTTTAAATAAGTGATGTTTTAAAATTTCAAGAATAAATTAATAATATTCTTCCAATTTTCCCTTGTTTTAAAAAAGGAAATTTTACATAATGAAGAAATTACTAGAGAGCTTATCTTTTTCAAGATATCTAAGTTAGTAAATATAGTTTTTATTTTCTAGAAATGAGCAGTTTCTTATAAGATATATTCACGCTAAAATAATCATTTATTTAAAAATGAAAAGAGTATCCTTGTCTGTCGATCACTAAGATTTTCTATACAAATTAGTCAATATTTGTTACTTTCAACTATAGTTATTATTAAAGATAAATTTTAAAAAAACTTAATTATATTTAAATTTTTTAAAATAACAATTACTGTAAATTATCTATTTAATATAAGAATGATAGGAACATTATTTGTTTGGTAATATGTCGCATTTCTAGTTTAAGTGAATGGAGCATTCATTTGCTCTTGCATACATACAACCCCACTTCTTCGATTTGTTCATAGTTTGATAGTTGACAGCAGAAAAGATGTCTGGCATTGAAGTGCTGACGCGCACTTTCCATGACCTAACACATTTAACACTTTATATTCCCCACATAAATGTTTATTGTTAGTTATGATTGCAAAATCTAAGCAATTGAGTACGCCCCATGTGCACACATGTTCAAGTGCATAAGTTCATGGAACTTAATGATATCTATATCATTAATATCGACATTTCATTAAATATCAAATTTAAACGAAAAGAAAGATATTTGAATTATATTGATAAAAATATGTCGAGAGAAAAGACTAATTGATTAAACAGTGTGTTTTGATATTCACATGCTTTTATTCGAGGTCTCAAATATGCCATGAAGTTTCTACCAAATACGTCCTTTTGAGATGATTTGTTCAAGAGAGTTTAGAAAGTGTGCTTAATTATGACATCCGAAATTCCAGAGATTATATCTAATCCCGATCTACAAGTCAGTAACACTAAGATGTGTGTAGGGTTAATGTCACTAAACAACTAAAACACGTGTGTATGGATAGAGAAGTTGATAAGCAGAGTCAATCCTATATTTATCCATTTATCTCCAGTTGTACTTCATCTATTTTTTCGTCTGAATACTCACTTTCTATTGTCCTTTGCAGATATATAAATGTTAAACACTACTCAACAAGCAAATTCAATGAAGAATCTCTTTTCCTTTTGTAGTATTATTATTATATCACTCATTACTTCAATTATCAATTACTACTTAAAGAAAGTACTAAGTCAAAGATTTAATAATATTTTGATTAATTGCATTGCTAAATATCTCTTTCAAGCAAATATAACTGACTTATCGTAATAAACAAATTCTAGGCTAAATAACTTGGGGCCTTAAAAAAATGTTTTAATCTTTCATTAATTTTGTGTTTGCAAGCAAAAAAATGATTGACGAACAATCTTGATTGCTTTTCAAGCTGTTGCTAGGGCACTTGATGCCATTGAACTCCCAAACCCTAATGAAACCCAAAAAGCAGGGTAACTCTTGATGTGAAAGGAGATTCTGATAATGGCGGAGGATAGAAAAGGGAGACGACCAGAGCCAACCTAAGCCTCTTGGTAATCGCACACCTTCTACGAAGCAACACATAAGAGGCATCACGGCTAAGAAGTGCTAAAAAGAGGTAAGGGGATTGCACAACCTATAATGGAGGAATTTATGGAAAACAACACGCCATGAACACTAAACTCGATAGTTAGTTTGTTGCTTCCTTGATCGCCAATGCAAAGAAAGGATCATTTGTGCAAACAAAGATAACCCCAGTTTGAGGCATGATGAATCCTACACCATGAAGTTCTGGGGTAGTGAATACTTGAGGTAATTCAGGAATTGAAATAGTGGCACAAGGAACTGTCCGTTACAATCACGCAGAGCCACAAAATGCTCTCCAGGAAAGAATATTAAAACTGTTAGATGAGTAAGGTGACTAGATCCATTAGATTCCTAGGTCTCATTTGATAATCAAAATGGTTGATATAAAAATTTGAAAATCAAAATGGCCCATATTGGTTCCCAAGAAATTTATTAGGAAGCCAGATCTGACAAAATATGATTCTATAATTGATAAAAAGGATCACATTATGGCATATACAATGGGAATCAAGGGCAACAACCGAATAGATTTGGAAACGGAATCAGTGTTGGTTAAGAAATTAGGAAAATCCTTACTAGAAAGGCATTATCTTGGTATTAGATTCTACCACACAACTCTATCGAATTGTTCATGGAGTGTTTTGGTGCCTTCTCGAATGTAAGCACACCAGAGCTCAAACGAATGGAGAACATCTGTTCAATCAAGCAAAGTCCAAACAAGTCACTTCGTGAGTTTGTAAACCGGTTCCAGATAAAAAGAATGTTGTTGACAAATATTTTGGATAATTTGGCCAGGATGGATTTTATAGTAACTCAATTATCGAATTCACAAAATCTTCACAGAAACTCAAGAGGAGTTCAAAGGAAATTTCCCTATAACTTAGAACGATGTTTATAATAGATACAACACGAAGGAGGAGGAAGATCTCAAATCATTGGTCATCATCTAATAATCAGTATGAATAACGTCCTTAGTGCTCGAGCAGATGCTGAAGAAATTCATCAAACCAATACGGTCGATATCTTTTTAGACACCATGATATCTAAACCTATATTCCAGATCATATGATGTTTTAATGGTTTACAAAAATTGTATAAAAAAGAGTATATGGAGAGGAATGTTGAAGACTGAAGAATGAATATCTAAGAAGTGAAGTAGTTAGAAACACTGCCGCATAAGGAACTGATCAAAGAGTTTGTTCCTCATACAGAACTGGAGACCATTTGAAAGAAGCTATTTCACCTGTTCACCATGAAATCTTGGAGAATATTTATGATTAATCTTAATTCAATTCTATAAGAAGCTGTAAATCAATATAAGAAAAGTTACCAAAAATTATGCGCATGAAATTAGTTTGAAAATAGGAGAAAGAAGTCTAACGCATAAAGCAAATTCAAACCAAGTCAAGCTAGGATTTGTTTCATGAAAAATACTTGAATCGATTATTGTTCTTATCAGAGATATACAAGATGGCTATTTATTTCCTATATAAATAATACAACATAAAGCTATGGAGATCTACCATACTCAAAGAGAGAAAAAAGCCATCAAAGTTAGAAGGGTTCTACACAAAGAATCTGAAAGAAGAAATAAATATTGCAATGAAATAACATATTTCTATCAAGATTTGAGGAATCATATCTAATCCTATTTAGGCTTCACGATCTCCATGCCAATGATGGCTAAGATATGCATAGGGATAAGAAAGTTGGTTAGCATAGTCAATCCTATGTTTATCTCTTTATCCCTTAATTGTATCATATCTAATTTTTCATCTGAATACGACATTACCCTTTAATGTGCTTATCATATATGCAACTGATCAAACACTATTTAACAAGCAACTTCCATCATTATTCCAAGAGATTGAATAAGAATCTATTTCTTTTTATTAGTTGATTCTTTAATTATTACTGTCTTTTGTTTTTTATTATTTTAATTATTATTTACTATTTTAATCTGTAGTGATCTCCTAATTAATTTTCGGTAATGAAAAAAAAATTAAATCTTTTTAATTTAATTAATATTGTCTGTTACGTTATCATACCAAATTATGTTGAAGATTTTTTTATTTTAAGGGGTAGGTATTGTTAGAAATAATTTTCTATTAATTTTGATATAATTAATTTATTATAAATATTTTATATTAATTTATACGTTACTTGATTTTTAAATAATCGGGAGAATAAAATATTCCCCTTTAAGTCACCGCCACAGCCTTTGTCTTTACCTTATATATGTATATAAGGATGTTGCCTAACTGTAAAGAAACAAACGATTATCATTTAGTACTAGTGTATCTGGAAGTAATACAGCGTTACTTGTTTTAATTCGGCAGTGGTTCCTCTTTTGGTCAAAGAAAAACAAAAACAAATTGAAGATGCACAAATCAGTGGCATAGTTTCAAGCAATCTTACAAGATAGAGTACCATAAATACTGCTATACACCCAAAAGAATATAGAAAATACTTCTTTGAAGTGGTGCTATTACTCTTATTGAATTTATTTAGGGATTATTGTACATATCTTGACAGAGGATACGAGACAACAATTATTCTTCTCTGTGGAGGATTACAGATTCATCCACAATCTACTTAGAGGATACGAGATAACAATTATTCTTCTCTGTGGAGGATTACAGATTCATCCACAATCTACTTCTCGCTGCCAAGTTTCACTCATATTTGGAATTTGTGCGGAGATTTTAATTCATTGGGCGCGCTTCAGAATTGTTTCTTCGGCAGCCAAGTAGGCTAGGTTTATTGCATTATTGACTGAATGCGATATAACATTTGCATTTGTAATTGCTAGCTAGGGGCTGCATATTAGTCTGGAGCCCCGTTATTATTACACTTTGACTTGTAGTCGTTTGCTGGTTTTACTATTCGATAATCAACTTTAGGATTACGTGAGCCCACCTGCATATTTCACGCCGACTCTGGACTGTAGTGAGGTTGGGGAGGGGATTATACTAGTGATTAGGGCTTATTAGTCATCCCCCGAAATTGTTGTTTGGTGGCTTAGAGGTCGATCCTAGGTAGGTTTCTTATCTGTTCTTTATGTGTATGTATTAATTGTTATTTTTGTAATACTGTGATTATTACTTTCTTCTGATTTGGCGTGATACTTGATAGAGTAAGGTTATGGGTCATGACAAATATTTACGGGCTCAGACTGGATTTGGTATTCCTGTCTGATGATTATGCCATCACTTGGCATTTGTGAAAGAGTATGCGGGATTGGTTCCTTCCACAGACTCTCCGACCTAGGTCGCTACGTTGAAGCCCGCGGTGCTGCATAGCCTGGGTGGAGGGGTATACCGGGGGAGGAAGGGTAAGTATACGGATCTAGATCTTCTGTGGATGTTCTTCACGTCCTGGTGGGACCATATTATATATATATGGTTCTGAAGTGTCATGGGTCACCTAGGAAGACAGCGTACGGGTATTTGGGGCAGTCTGTGGCACCCCTTGGGCGGTACTTTTTGGATATACCGGAGATTGATGTACTTTTGAGATTTACCTAGTAGTGTATGTTTGTAGTTTTACCTAGGTATGGTTTCATAGAGGATCCAGGTAAGTGGCACGCGGTTTGACTATTTGTGAGTTGATTATGCCAGTTTATGATTATCCTGTTTGTGTGATTGTTTGTTTTTACCTTTTTTATGCTTATTGCTATTCAGTCGGCCTATGCCTACTGAGTACTCGTTGTTGTTGGTACTCACGCTATACTTCTGCACCCTTTTGGTACAGATCCGGGCACGAGTCAGCAGCCCAGTCGCGATCGAGCCAGATAGAGTTGTGCTGATCCAGAGATACGGTGAGTATTAGACGTTCTTGATACTTCCAGTCTCTTCTGTGTTGAAGTTGTTCTATCTATGATTTGGGATAACCTTTGCATATATATATACATATATATTTTGAGTCATAAGCACTTGTATCCTGTTTCTATTATATTCACTTATAGTAGCTTGTCGGCTATGACACCAAGTTTTGAAAAGTGTGTTTCTGTTATTTTGATTGAGTTCTCTTCTTTCTTTTCGGGTTTCTCTTTGGGATTGCAGGCACTGGCCCACCGCTACTCGCTCTAGGCCAGGGATTAGGCTTTTCTACAGGTGAGGTGTAGACGCCATCACTTCCCGATTTTTGGATCGTGACATCATGCATTGGTCCATCTATATGCACTAGCAGGGATAAATGATTGAACAGTTAACAGGAACAAGCTTAAGGATGTTGTGCTGCCTAATACAACTAATTTGACCTGCTGATGACATTCTATATTAGTATTTGTTAAACAGCCAAACCGCTCCATAATGGCGTTGTTTGTCCGGATAAACTTTAGGTTGGTGAAGTGAAGTTATGTTATAGAGAACATTTAATATTTTAGAACATTATATGAAAATCGATTACAAAGAAAACTTGGCTGTTACGGTGAAATGGTATTATAGAGGATGGTTGTTATAGAGAGGTTTGACCGATGAGAAAAAACTACCTTTTATCTATGAAGAATTGCTATGAAGATCCACGATTGCTGCCTTCCTCAGTTCTGCCATCTTCTTCGACTGTTCTTTGTTCATTTGACTGTGTTGACTCAGCATCTTGATCATCAGGAAATAAAAGAGGATCAAAATTTGCATTATCGCTTCTCGTCTTCTTCAAGGATTCATCGACGCCACCATAATCCACTTGGAAATTGGCATCTTTTCCAAGTATGCCTCCCATCTCCAAATCAAACTTCCCTTTAGAGTTGACTGAACCAAATTTATGACTCATGGAAATGGATCTCACACTTGGATCGTCTTCTTCAGTAACCCACTCGCGAAAGTTGACCAATGAAGGCGGGACTTTAGAGCATAAGATTTCCTTGAGATTCTTCAAAATGCCATGGCTGTATGGGTTCTCCTTCTTTTCATAATGATATCTGAAGTTTTCATACGTTGTCTGCAATAACATGTGCAAATACAAATAAGACACAAACATGTCTGCTGGTTTCAACAGTTCTCCTTTGATGTTTCAAATGTGCTTTCAATAGTTGAATTCATTTAAAAAAAAGTAATATTTGGAAGCAGGGACATTTCAGTTAGTGCAGAGGGCACAGTCTGATTTTCATACCAAAGTTGATAACTAAGTTGCACCTCAAAGAAAGACAAGAAAAGAAGATATGAAATACATAGCTATTGAAACCATAACAGGTAAGAAGGGAACTTGTAATAGGTGCATTTATGAATTAGCTCATTAAATTCGAACAAACAAGACCATACATGAATATAAGATGTTACACTTTAGATACAGAAACAATGATTGAAGAGCGAGAAAGTAACCTGGTTGGTCGACATTAGGTAAAAATGGAAGACGCTTAGCCCTCCAACAAACCAGACAGCTATGAAACAATATACTATCAAAACCACAGATACAACATCCTTTGACATGGCATGCAAAAAGCTTCCCGGTTGTCCAAGAAGGTTCAGCAGTGAAAATGTGAACACATATATGCACAAAGCTGTTGTTGATGTTATGAAAAGGATAAAGCACCTATAGTTACGCTGCAACACAACCAAAAAAAAAAAAGCGCAAATGAACTTTTAATGAAAAACACAGGAATTTTCTAATTCAGTACTAGACAGCTGATTAGAAGGAAATTATTAAATCTTCTGTTGGAACTTCAAAGTTTTAATGAAAGCGTACAAAGACTTAACAGATGACTCACAACTCCAATACACTGACCCACCCATGGACAGTGGTGATCAAACCTCTGAACACAGTTATTACAAATCGAGCAATGAGAAGCACGTGGTGGACGATATAGCAAACATGTGTCGCAAAACTTGACTTTTATTGAATGACCATTGATAAAGACGTCCTTTGTTCTTGGTAGCTTCAAATCAGGGGCTGCATTGTTTACCCACTCCATGGATGCTGTCGTTGTATTCAATATTTCATCCAAGTCAGGTGGCCGCGAGTTCCTAGGAACTATTCCTGGATTGCTTGAAGATGTCATGAAGAGAAAAATCAACGCCTGCATTAAATTGGTTACAGCATTCTTAGTACTACTAAATTAGTGCAATTTTATCTACAAGTGTTTAGCTACATACCAAAACTGTGATGATGAGTCCCACAATTAGTACAACATGCCCATATATTGGACTGACTTTTGGTATCATCAATAGCATTTTTATGCAAAATGTCAATGCAGGAGCTCCTATCAGAAATGTCGATAAGTACAGTGATTCTGCGTCGGGACCAAAGATCAATCTTCCTCCAAAGAAAAATTTCTGAAACAGTAGATAAAGCTTATATGATTGAGCTATTCTGCATAAATAGAATTGTATTTGGCTGCCTGCATTAGCTTATCATTAACGAAACCAACATGAATTTGTAAAAGCCCCTAAATACATGTGGCAGCCTAATGTTATCATATGCAAGATTTCGACAAGGCTCGTCCATAAAAGGCAGCTCAGAGCACAAATCATCAGAGTAAAGTGGTTGATACCACAGCTCAAATATGAGACAATTTTACTATTGCTCTAAGGCTCCCCTTTTTAACAACTCGTTCTTAATTATCATAATATGTTAAGCATTAAACTACAAAACCTATACATCATTTCTTTCACACAGACCATTAAATGCAATGAATTCCAGATGAAGAAATTCCAAGAAAAGATTAAACGGGAGCTTACATTGCGGCCCTTCCAAACTTGATAAAGACTTTTCTTCAATTTAGAAGGGTCCATAGATTTGGAAGAAAAAGCCAAATCTTGGTTTGTGATCCCACCTCCCATCACAGTGCTAAATCCAAATAAAAAAAGGTAGAAGCTTGAGATTTTATGTTGCTATATACTACTACTTTTTTTTTTTCCTTCTTCTTTTGGTTATTATTATTATAGAGGTAAAACAATAATAACCATAACTTATTGAAGATCAGAAAAAGAAGACTGTATTATATTGAGGGGGTGCTGGTGCCAAAAGAACCATCATAAATTGGAGAGGGAGCTAGGAAGAAGAAAAAACAAGATTTATAATTAGTTGTTGTGTTTCTCTCTCTCTCTCTCTCCTTGTTGATTGATGTAAACCAGCTGCTTTTCCCAGCTCTACTGGAATAATTATTTCTCTTCTTTTTCTCTCATTACCGTTAAAAACTGCTTCCACCAACCGATTATTTCGTGCGGATTATGTCTTTTTTTTATTATTGGAAAACTGTTTTTAAGCTTCAATAATCATGCATTTTAATCCTTTGTGTTTTGTCTTTTAGATAATTAGTCCCTTTTGTCTAGGTTTGAATTCCACGTGGAGCACAATCCATTTTTTGTTTAAGCAACTAGGTGCGTACCTCCCAATTTCAGCAAAACTTAGATAAATCAATTGTGAAAGTTGACGTCTTTCAATGGTGTTAGACCTCTAGGTGAGCGAGAAAACATTTGTCATTCGAATTCATTTCTTGACAGAAAGCAACAATAAAGGGAGTATGGAAAACAATGAGTGCTCCAGTAATCTACATTATCAAAGAAGTTGAGTCAGAATAATAGACGAAGCAGCATGCATCTGCAACAAAATAACACTAGTCTGATACATTTTCAAAACAGCACTGCAGTCTAATACATTAATAGGTAGGATATGGTACAATATCATTGACTAGCCGAAGGAAGGTGGAAATTATGAAGAGCAAGAAGAAACCTGCCTTCACTGAGTTTTACCCTGTCAATGACAATCCTAAGTATTCATAATACACAAAAAGCAACAAAATGTCTAAGAGTCGTTGCAAACCATAAGCTACAATATTCCCGGTGTTTGAATCCAGGTGATGACATAATTGGTAATTCTAGGCTTCCATACGCTATCCATTCAGAGGGCGTGTACCAGAAGTCCAAAACCTTGCTGCTCCTATCTTCAATTACTGATCTGCTGCAAGAGGAAAACAACTGATATGTTTTAGTGTTATGTGTCAGGTAACTTATAATTTACAGTGTCTATAGAGAACAGGGAAAGAGGAGATGAAATGGGGAGAGAGGAATAAATTAGAGCAAGGAGAAAAGAGGAGGAATTCATACAGCAACTTTAGAAAGAAATCAGTTTATTCAAGGTCCAACGCCACTCCGTCTCATTATGCTTGACCTACTTTCTATTTAGTCCATTTCGAAAAGATAAAACTTTCTAAGGTGAATGATTTAATTGTTTTTAGAAAACTCAAATTGTCTTCCAATTATATCACTTCGTATTTGTTTCAATTCCATGTTGACTTTTTATACCCTTTCCCCCATTTTCTACCATTATTTTTACACATTCAAGAATCGGCTCCAGGGATTTGATCTGGTACAAGAGCACCACACTTTGATGTGTGGGTCGCGCGCAAATTAAGGGTTCGGACCTTGCAGCAGACCAAAAAGAAAGGTAGAGACGTGACCCTTATGCAATGAGTTTTGAGCCATATGCCACTGGTTTGAGGATTTCTCAGTTAAAAAAAAGAATTAATAATATCATCACCATGATTGAACAAACCCGGAGGAGGAAGACATCATATCCACCCTCCCCCAATATGAAACAAAAGTAACAGAACATTTTCAAGAACATCGAAACATGGAGACCAAGCTGGAAGGATGATAGTTTAGTAAGAGAAGTATCAAAAGAAGAAATGGAATGGATTTTAAGACATTCTACCCAGGAGGAACAGAAGTTGTAATTAAAAATTATAATGGAGATACGGAATCTAGGCTTGATGGCTTCACAATGGCCTTCTAGGGGACTGTGAAGGATGATATCACACAGGCATTGAACGTTTTTTCACAGCGAGGGAAGACTTGAAAGAGCTTGAATGCCATATATGTAACTCTGGTTCCTAAAAAGAAAAGAGTTGTGGAAACGAAGGAGTAGACCAACAAGTCTATTTGGCCAAATTTTAGCAGAAGTGTTGACAGGGAGGTTAAAGGGTGATGGATAAAGTGATAACTGGAAATCAGAAGCCTTTTCTTTAAGAATAGAAAATGTGCATGCTACCTTGACAACAAATGAATGTTTAGACATGCTGACAAAGGGAGAAATGTTGTGTAAATTGGACTTAGAAAAAGTCTATGATCATGTAAATAAGTTCCTTCCCTTAAACATAATGAAACAAATAAATGGATAGATGGATCATGTGGATAAGACTTGTATATCAATAGTAGCTCTCTATATTGATCAATGGCACTACAGTAGGTTTCTTCACCCCCTACAAGGGGATTACAGAAGGAGATCTTCTATCACCATTGATCGACAATGATTACAAGGCTGTAAACTTGAAGGATACGCAGGAAACTAAGTGGAAATATCTCACATTGTTTACGCAGATGATACAGTTGTGCTGCGTGGAAAAAAAGGAAGAACAATTGCTTGGCTAAAAAGCTATACTTGTGGCCTTTGAGGCAACTTCTTGTCTACAGACATCTCACCAAAACATAGCATATATCCAGTTAAATACAGGAATTAATGGGATGTCAAGGAGAAATTTTCTAAAAGTTCACTTGAAACAACCTCTTGGAGCCAGAATAAGAAACGAAGATTCAGGGATGTGCAAAGCATCATGACGAAGCGTAACGAAAGCTGACACCTTAGGAAGACAGTACCTTCCTTTTGTGGGAGGGATTAACTTCGTTGAACAGTATGTATCGTATTTGTACATACTTCATATCAAGTTTAACATAAGCAAATGCAATTCTCTACGGCATGAACCACAGGGATGAAACCTAAAGAGATGGCAGTTTGCACATCAAGAACTGTACATTAAACAGTGAGAGTCTCTTGTTCAGGTAGAATTCAAGATCAATTTTGGGAAAGATATTTAGCTATGGAGAAGAGTAATCAATTGCAAATACGGAATGGAGAACAAATGGTGCACAAAGCCAATTAACAGGTCATATGGTATGGCTGTTTGGAGATAAATCAGTAATCGGCAGGATCAATTATTTGACTGGATGATATCACAGTTGGAAATGGTGAAATCATCAAATTGTGGCTGGATAAAAGAACGGAAAATGGCACATTGATAAAAAAACTAAATAGATCTCTTCAATTAGACAATTGATAAGGAGATTACAGTTGCACGGTGATTGGAATGGACGGATGGAAGAAAGGATTTAGAAGAAACTTTAGCAATTGGAGAATTGTTAGGGTTACATCATTACTACAACTACTAGATTAAGTAATTGCATTTAAAACAGGAAGGATTCCATGTGATCGAAGGGGAGAAGTGAAGGTGAATTTTCTGTCATATCATTCAACTAAACCTTGTCTTACAGGAAGTCGACACTTCAGATCACTGTCCCTGAAAAATTTTGAGAACAAAAACTCCAAAAAGAAATGGCTCCTTTTTTATCGATAGCAGTACACGAGTCATGTCTTACACAGGACAATCTAGAAAGCGAGGACTTAATATATGCATCAGGCGTTTCTTATGCAACGAAGATGTTGAACAAAACAGCAAGAGAGACACTGATGCTGCATCGTAATTTCCGAGCAAATATAGAGCATGTTCAGGAGTAAGTATGAAGTTCACTGGGTGATACCATGGAATGTAAAACAAGCACGCTAGCTCATGGGAATAAAGGTTGAGAAAGGAACACGGAAATGTATGGAGAACAATATCTTATGTTGCATTGTTTGGTTAGAAAGAAATCATATATGTTTTGAGGAGAAAATAGCCATGTTGTGAAACTCGGACCGAACCAGCCGGTCCGACCAGTTCGCCAGTGAACCGGACTGGCGTCCGGTCTGGTCCTGAAAAAAAAAACCTTATTTAATGACCCGGTCAAACTCGGTCAAAAAACCCGGTTCAATCGGGAAAAACCGGGCCCAAAACCGGGTTTTTTGCCCTTTTATTTTTCTTTCTTTCACTCAAAAATGAGAAATTCACCGAAAAATTATTTACATTAGAGAATTCTTCTATTGTCGATGTAGGACAATGAAGCAACTATTCAAATTTCATCTTCTAAATATTCAACTTAAATAGAGAAAAATTACACTAGAGAATTCTTCTTTTGTCAATGTGGGAC